>VNJU01004381.1:0-27014 GCA_008042675.1 Drosophila seguyi
AAATGTCCCCTGCAAGCGACTGGCAGCCGCATTTTAAAAGCATTTCACTTTTCCCTCACAGCAGCAGCAGCAGCAGCGGACAACAAAGGAAAATCAGAGGGAGAAAAAAATGACACGACCATGAAATACCTGACCCTCAGTTGGCGGAAAGCATTTCATACTTTACGGATACTCGCTTTTTTAATATTTTCAGAGTATTTGAAGCAAGAAGCCGCTGTTATTCTTACTGTCATATAATTTACTTTCTGAAGTCTTTCTTTTTAAATGCTATCAATTATTACGACAAAGAGGTCGCTCTATAACATAAGCCTAGACTGCTTTTCATATTTAATAGTTTATAAAAAATTATGAGATCAAGAAATACGTAATCCTCAAGCTGCGAAAAGCCTTACATTTTTACTGACAGTTGTAAATACCTAATCAAAAACCCAATATACCCCTTAACTCTCTTCAACCAATAAGTATTACAAACAGAAAGCAATTTTGTGAAAATGCAGAAACAGAAACAGCAGTCATTCTCCTGCTGTCTGCGGGCCATAAAAGTGCAAGCGTTGGCAATATTAAAATTAATTAACTGCAGGAAACAATGAGGCACGGCCTGCGAGCAGCATGACAAGAAATGGCAGGACGCTTATCAGAGAAGTGGCCAGAACGAGGAAGCTATATGGCAGCAAACAAAATGATATAAATAAACGGTCAGACAATCTATCCCCGCCCTCCGGCCATTTGGCAAGCGGCACAGTGGCCAAGATGCTGTGATGCTCCGATGCTCGGATGCTTGGATGCTCGGATGCTCGGATGCTCGGATGCTCGGATGCTGAGCAATCCCCAGGAAAAGCCGGCCAACTAGAGGAAGCAAACTTGACTCAAGTGCATTGTCAAGGCGGGCAAAAAGAATAAATATAAAGAAAAAGCCAAGAAATGCAGAGCAATGTGAAGGCGCCCATGCGATGCCATGCGATGCAAAGCTCTCGGTGGGAAACATACATAATTACATGGCAGTGAGCCCAGAAGACGGCACATATTTATATTTAAAAGCATATAAACAAATGTATTATAGCGGGTCTGCATGCCGAGTTATTCGCTGCTGGCTATGAGACTACAAATTAACCAAATTCTTTGCGACTCTTTGCGAATTGGGGAAAATGCGGCAAGGCAGGCAAAGATCAAGGTAACTTGGCAACAACCCTTGACCCTGCCTGCTGCTGCTGCTGCTGTTGCTGCTGAAAAATCCCATCGAATACTCTGGTAAAATCAAAACCAAATGGTGTAAACATAGAAAGAAAGAAATATTTATTTAACGAGGAAAAACTAGTAGAGTTCAGGAGAAACTAGGATGCAAAACTAAAATACAACTTTGGCAATTAGGAAAACTTTATTGATTCAGCTTGACTCCTGGATTTAAATTTCACATTTAAATTTCACATAATAATTAGCCTTAGTTTAATTAAGGAAACAAAGCTCTGCACTACATAATTCTTGTAGATAAATCTACATTCGCATTAAGCAAAGCATTCCTATTTATATCAATTAGTTTCCTCACAGAATAAGCTCAAGTATTTCAATCAAGAATCTTCCATCTTGTTAATTCGACGATATGCTTAAGGTACTTGAAAAATGCTCATTATTTTGATCGCAGTCCCTCATCAAATGGCTCAATCAATCTCATCTCAGCCAGGAATTTCATACTTGAGCTGAGAGCAGGCAGGCAGCCATTGTTACAGGGCCAACAACAATATGGATTGTGTGCGTTATGTTGTGCTGATTTGTGCCAGCCATAATTCGACATAATTTCCATACACATCGAAATAATTCCAGGCATCACAATCAAAAGCAGATACAAACGCACAGATACGAAGATAACATCCACGGGACACAATGCTGCAGGTAGCATAGACATGTGATACTTATGCGAAAGGAAATTAGGTGAAGCAGATGGAGAGAGAGATGGAGTTGGAGGGGTAGGAAAAGCGAAGTGAAAGGCAAACAAAGCTGTCGAAAAGAGTAAACTCAATTTATGAGGAAAGCGTTCCAGGAGGCAGGCCCAAACACGCAGCAGTAGAAGCAACGCAAATTGCGTATTCGCAACGTGGACCCCATATACCGAGTTACCCAAGCAGCAAAACCGACCGCCGAGGGTTGGCTTGGGCTTGGGTTTGGGTTTGGTCTTGCGCTTGGGTCCTGGATGGATGGCTCCCCACTCGAATTGAAATTCTGTCTGTCTGACATGCACACACTCACACAGAGCACCAACAAAATTCGACATTTTTGGGGCACTCAGCGCGAGCGCAGGGGTTGGAGTAGCACATTAGTCTAATTAAACAGAACCTGTCCATATAGCTGGCGGAAAATGTAACAAATTATAATAAATACAAGGTGGAATAAAAGGGGCTTTCTAATGGTGTTGAGGGGTTTGATGGGATATATAAACAGAAATGAAATAAAATAATATGTTGTGATAATATATAAAAGGCAGCACAGACATTGGAAATGATATACAAATATTTATCTAGAAAATGTAAATTCAATGCAAACAACTAAACACATATTAAAAAATAATATTTTAAAGGGTTAACAACTTTTTCCTATGACTGAGTGCATTTTTAATTATAATTATTATTACAATTTATACAAAAAATTCACAGCGGTTCTTAAAACCCTTAAAAAGGTGTCAAACATTAAGCCACAAAATATGTTATGCTAAAAACACAATAAATTTAAGCAGATTTTGTTAACCAAATATATTTATTGCACAATTTATGATACCCTTTTTATATTTTATATTCTACTGATTTCAAGAGCTTCCTAGATTATTAAATTATAAACATTTACAATTATTTGCCACCAAATTCACCACCTAATACCACAAAAAGTACATTTTAAAATAACAATTCAATGTGAAATTGTCTAAAAACATGAATTTTAACATATATTTCAACCAAATTCATTTAAATTAAATTAAATGATTAGTTTATTATTCATAAACTCACCGTTTAGAGAATCTGCAGCAATGCTGAATCCTTATTGAGTCGTTGGGCAGACATTTCCGTACTGGGACTGTTGTTTTAGTTTAACACAAATGTTGTTTTGTTTACACAACACACGCACTGGCACTGGCACTGTCACTGCTGTTGTTTGTCCGTTTCACTGGATTGATGTGTGGCACATGTTTTTGGGACTTTCGGTTGACTTTCGGTTTGGTTTCTGGTTTGAACTTGGAACTTAGTTTCGTTTCGGTAAGCTCGTTTCGAGTCGTTACAGCGGCACTTGCAGCTCTCTTTTTATGGACACACGCGGGCACAACAAATACATAAATGATAATAATAATAAATGATAATAATAACAACAACAGGAACTACGACCGATCGACGACGAATTTAGACTGAGACTCGAGCAGCTGTAAGCATTTGGTTATTTTGACAATTTTTGTTTTTGTTCCGCCGCTGCTCTTTCTTCTTGCTGTGCTTTCTCGCGATTTTCATGGCTGCTCTGCTGATGTTGCTGCTACTGTTGTTGTAGATGTTGCTGTTGATGCTGCTGCTTCCACTGTTGCTGCTGTTTCTACTACCATTTCGCATGTTTCTGCTGTTGTTATCATTCCGCTGGCATTTTTCTCACGCTAGCAGCGCCTCCGATTGCCCGGGGGGATGGGTCAACGCGGCGTATGCGCGATTAGCTATTTATTTTATTGGCTCGCCCAGACCAGTTTATACCGCATCCGTGACGTCGCAGCGCTTATCCAGCCAATGACGTCATGGCGTTTGCCATCGCTGTCACAGCTGTCACGCGCAGAAAGTGTTCGAACACTATTTATAGATCGAACGGCCTCCGTCGCAGTCCCCGCCAGCGCCACCCGGCCGCATCAGCTGCTGCCGCTAATTTTTGCAAGTGTTTTTCTTTGCGCTTTTCTAAGGATCGCCTGAACCTGAAAATAGAAAAGCAGAAAATGAGAGAGAGAGTGAGGGCGCGCGAGCGGCGATTGGGGGGTGAGGTCGAGGTGGAAATTGTCGTTTTTGTGTGTGAAACTCATTGAAATGTTTGCGCGTACTCAATTTTTATTCGCATCTAAATATATATATAAATATATAAGTGCACGTAGTATACACGCGCGTATACTAGAGATTCTTTTTTTCTTTTCTTTTTCCCCCAACAGAGAACGGCAATCGAACGGCGAACATGGCGATTACTCATACGCCCCGAGAGCCGAGCAGATGCGAAATGCAAATTAAATTGCATTCAAATGTTTTGCACACCCCGAAAAATGCAAAAAAATTTGTCTCAATTATAATTTATGAGCCATTGAAGCAGCTTTAAAAGCGGAGCAATCATGACGCCCCAGTATCTGAAAGATACTTGTGCATACAGTGTGAGCTTTAGATGAACTTATAAATTTGCTATAATATTTTGAGAATATAAGTGGACTAAGTGATGATGCTTCTCATTGATTTATTAGGTGTTTTATAGGGAAAATATATCATTAAATTTTGATTTTGTTTAGAGCAACTGTTAGACTCGGTCAAGAAGGGTAAAAATAATAAATAAAATAAGTATAGCATATTTTATATTATTTTATCAAAATTTATAAGCTTTCTAATATCTTTCCTATTCGTTTCAGACTTCTTGGGTGCATGTTTAAAATTTATATATTTATTTTGGGGCTGATTTGTATTTATATTATATATTAGCTTGATATTATTTGACGATTTTATTTGAAGAAACCTTTGGACTCGGTTCAATGCCCCTTCTTCTTCTGAATATTTTATTCTTTTTAAGGCCTTACAATTTTATATATAATTTTAGTACTTATTTATATTTCTATATTAATTTTTGTATTAATTTTTTTACAGGCAAAACAACTATTAAACATCCTTTTAGAAACTGTTATATTTTATTTGCAATACCCTGTACTCCCCCTATTAACCCCTCTACTACCCTATTCCACGTGCCAATTTACTCACGAAGAGTTAATTAAATCACACAGTCTCCCGCTTTTGATGTTCAGTTTTCCTTTAATTGCATTAAATTACTCAATGTGTTAACGTTGTGAGAATTCGCTATCCTTTATTCAGTATTGTGTCCTGCTCAGTAGCCTCGACCACCTCTCGGGGGGTTAGGATTGAAGGGCGACGGCCTCGTATCGAAAATGGGTCCCTGCTGGCGATGGGGCTCGGACAGGGTGAAGGTGGCCGTGGAAAGGACTCCCAGAAGGGCCAGGAAAATCGCTCCAAGATTGAACTGCATCTTTGCTCGGCGACGGGAATTGATTGATGCTTTGAGCAGTGAGCTTGCGTTGCTTTTATAGCCCAGAGCCCCGCCGATTGGGGACTTTTTATTTGAGTTTCTGCGATAAGCAGCCGGAATGAATGACGGCCAAGTGTCAGTCGAGGGCAGATAACCGATGGTGGCCAAGGGGATCCCATTCCCAGGCCCATTCCCCTCACTATAGTCCCATTGGGGCATCCCACGGAGGCGGATTATCAGCCGGTGCACAGGCAGCTCAGACTAAATGTAAATATGACATTTCGCGCTGAATATTTATGCTTCCTGGCGGGGGTCAGCCTTGGCTCTCCCACACTCCCTCGTATAAATAACACTCGGCTTTGGCGCCTTGCTGGCTTTTTCTGCATTGCAAATTACCCAGCCCAGCCAGCAGCCAGCAGCCAACAGCCACTAAGGCATAGTCAACATGCGTCAACACACAGCCACGCCCACAGACAAGTGCCGCCCTTGCCAGCATCTAAATTTAGCATCTACATCTACCTTTAAGGGAGGACACGCTGAAAAAATATGCGTATCTTCAAAGGGAAATATTATTATAAGGAATATTATTATTTTTGTTTTGCAGAAAACCCACAGTAAAGATTATTAAAAAAATATTTCTAGAAGCACTAAGTAAATATTTCTTTGTTAGAAAATGTATTTCTATAAATAATTGAGTATTTTAACGTAGGAAAATGTCTAAAGCTAGGTATGCATACAATGAGAATTGGTAAAATAAACAATTAAAGCTTAGGTTACATTTAACAATGAAGGCAACCAAGTAATTCAATCCCTTGACATGGTAAAATCAAGTTTTACAGCTTATAAACTTGTAGATATTACACGGTAAATGTAGTTCACTATAAAGATATATTCCTAAACTTTTTAGTATATATTTTTCCCCAGTCTTTAGTACCTTCTGAGAAGTGCTGCACAGAAAGGGGGTTTTCTGGGAGAGAAAGTGCAGCTGGTGCAGCACAGCAATTGCCCCTTGGCTCGATTAGAGCACTTTGTTAGTTTTTCTACAGCAGCCGCCTCCTGAAAAATGGGGCGGAAAAGGGGGCGGGAAAAGAGGCAGAAAAAGGGGCGTAAAAAGGGGTGGAGAGAGGCGGAAACTAGATGTTGGCCTTTAAGCGACTCGACACTGACATTTTGAGTAATTTTTCGCTTGCATTTCGTTATTTGTGTGTGCTTACAGCTCAGAGTTCTCAGAGTGAAAAGAGTTTATAGTCACGGCTCATTAGGCTTCAAAAACGCTTGACTCCCCCTTGATCTATGGGGTTTTCCCAGGGGAAGGGGCAGAGCTGCATTGATTGACGCAATTTCCGGTTCATCTGCTGCGCAAAACACCAGAAAGACAAACATGAGGTGCGCGGTGGCATGGTTTACTATAACATTAAACATAAAAAAATGGCTTTGTTTATCAAATCGATTTGAATTGATTTTCAGTTTACAGATTCCCTTTATGTTCTCCTCTCTCCGACGGCAATAAATCAAATAAAAATCAAACAGAATTCTAAATAAAATTAATCCGTTTTCATGGTTAGCGCATTAAAAAATAAATGTTTGGCTTTTGTGTACCGAAAGGAACGGATTCCGAATGTAAACAGTTTGGAAGGCAGGCAAATTGAGGCATTAGTCAATCAATCACTGCTGCTCCCCTCCCTTCCTCTCTCTCTCTCTGTCTCCTGGCCCTGACGTGTAATGGCGGCGGCCAAGTCCCAAAACTAGGCTAAGAAATTTGAGCTTGGCTCTGGTGCAAAGAGAGAGAAATTTAACTTTTCCTTCGCGTTTGCCATTTCGCCCCGGCATTCAATTCGTTGCTGTGCCTGACATTTTGAAATGTTTCTTGCAAATCGCTGTTGAGCAGGCTAAGCCCAAGTGCCACGCCCCTCCCACACGCCCCGGGGCTAACGACCGTAACAAGAGTAACAGCCCAAGTAAGCCCATGCCGAGAATAAAAAAAATAAACTAAAAAGAACTTGGTTAAAGTGTTGCGACAAGATGATACTCTCAAAAAGGGATTTTATTTATAAGGGCAGAGTATATATATTTTATTATTCTTTCCTATTTTTATTTAAAATATGAAGAAAAACAAATAAGTTAACAATGAAGTTAATAAATCTTATTTAACAGTGAACTAGGAAAGATAGAAAAAATCTATATATCAATAATTTCACAATATTAGTCAAGGAAACTGATATATAAATTGTGATTGCAATGTTTTCTAAACGTATGAGCAATAAAAAAACATTCAGCTTATAAAAAAATAAGTTTTCAAAGGATTGTATTATAATCTGTATAAATTACTACAAATTAAATAATATAATATAATTTTTAAATATTTATCCCATTGTGAGGTTTTATAAGAAAAATTTGATGAAGAAAGCTTTTCCGACCCTATAAACCATATATATTCTTGATCAGCATCAAACGCCGAGTCGAACTAGACATTCCCGACAGAAAAAAAAAATTATAAATTTTTTTCAAAAATTTTAAGGGGTTGCATCGTTAAAATTGTAAAAATACAAAAAAAAAATTTAATTTTTTAATTTCTAAAAATCTGTTTGTAGATTTATTAACCTTCAAAAAACAATGATAAAACTGCTTACCGAAGTGAAATTAGTTCATTTTTGGCTAAGTTATGAATGATTTGCCATAATACCAATACATAAATATTAAGTAATATTTTTAACAATATTTTTTAAAAGATATTGAACGAAATATTTGTTCAACATATTATAATTTTATATTATTATAACTTTAACTGCCTAATTATCTTTACTACATTTTCCCTACTAATAAAACTGTGTACTTTAGGAATTATTTTTCAGAAGATCCCTAACATTTAAATATAACTTTTATATGCTTTACAGAATTAAAAATACATCTACCACACAACTAATATACCCCCATTCCAAATCTTTCCTAGGTATCATAACCACTCATCCTCGTCGCTCGTCAAGAAAAGCAATGTTAAAATTTTTGGAAAAATCGCAGTGCTATGAGCAGTTGAATTTGAGCCGATAAGAGCCAGCCGCCGAATGGAGGCAATTCAATTGAAAAAAGAAAAAAACATGAAAAGTTGTCAACCTGCAGAGTGGCGGAAAATGTTTTCGCACACCGCACCGTTCGTAGACGTTCCTAGGAAACGGATATCGCCGGCCCGAAGGTGAAACACTCCACTCTCTGGCTCTTTTGAGCCAAATCGATACGGCCTTGACGTCGTCGTGACAGCTGAGAAATCATTAAAAAATAAATTCTAATTATGTGTGCCAACATTGAAAGCGTAAATATATTTTGCAGATTCATCACGAAATCGGCGAGAGTTCATTGTTTTCGCATTTCAAAAGGAAAATCCCTGACAGCTGATGGACAAACTTTTATCAGCCAATAAGCCCCCAAAAGTTGGGCCGACGAGCCATGAATATTCGCCGCGCTCTCTGCTCGGTAAATCTCAATGAAATTCTGGGAAAATATAATTGGGATTAATTCCAATTGCGCCTTGACAGCTTAATGGATTTCGGCTTAACAAACTACGCTTCCCGGGGGCAGTTAAGCTCCAATAAATTTATAAACATTTATGTTCTGGTCAAGCAATCTTATTTTTGCCTCCTGGAAAATACAAATTAATGTAGTGTGTGGGTGGGAAATCGGATAATGGCATCGAGGAACATGAAAAACTAATTAAATAACCAACTGAAAAGTTCAAACCAAAATAAATTTCTGGCCATCATTAAGCTTTCTTGGTTATTTCTGCTGAATTTGAATGTGAAACATGAAATATGAGTCTCTTTGGACGTCAAACTCACGAAAAGTAATTTATAAATTTAGCATGTAATACGGGCTTTTGAGTTTATTGTTGCCGGGCTGACTCCGGGCTAGGAAAGTTCATAATTCAGGGACACGGCTCAATAAAACGCCAGCTGGAATTACTCGGAAATGCAAAAGGAAACCCGGCGGGCGGCAGCACACCCGAAATAGGCAGCCTCGTAAATATGCATTCTGCTCTTGCAGGGGCAATCATAAATAAGCTCCCGGGGAAGGTAACCCGAGGCCAGGAGCTGGAGCCGGAGCAGGCGTGGGAGCGGGAGTGGCAGCTATCCTGGCAAGCTTGAAACAAGAATACAAAGTTCATTAAATACGTATGAGTGAGGAGCGAGGACCCGGAGATATGCACAGATGGAGGCAGGAATTCTGGCGGGGCACTAAATGCCAGTTGCTCGTCCCGAAAATGGCTGCCATAAATGCGCCAGCTCATTTGGGGTGGTGGAAATGCCGGGAAAATGGGAAATGGGAGGAGATCACGGCGGCCGTTGGGGGAATGGAAATGAGGTAAATGCCTCTGTTCCTGCCCAGGTCCTGCCCCAAATGTTATTCTCAGACAAGATGAAGCACTTAGAAATACGTTGTGCGATGTCAGCATCCAGCGGGAGGAGGCATGGAGTGGGTCTTCCATAGTCTTCCTCCACATCCCTCTCGGGTATCATATTCGCTTTGTCTGTGCCCGTCCCCCGGACGGACAGGTGATAATGAACACACTTAGAACCCCAAACACACACACACACACTCCCCCACTGGCGCACATGTTGCTATTTAAGCAGTTAATGACGCGTTTAAAGCTAAATGCCAACCGCAAAGCCTCGTCGACTACTCTTTTATTAACTTTTGCAATTTCTTTAACGGTCTTTTTCAGCCTCAGAGGGGCTCCGGGGAGCAAATGCCTTTGTTTCGCTAGGAATTCCTTAAAAATTGCCCAAACTCGGGGCATATTTGCTTTGCTGATTATTATTATTATTATGAGACAAGCCTACAAATGCTACAAAGATGATAAATGAGGAGGAAGGTAACATTATGCATATAATAAATTAATATTAATAACGATTAGCTTGCTAAATTGTAATGTGAGAGGAGTGTGAGCATAAATGAGTGTTATATACGTTTTAACTAACAGAAACGAGAGCATTTACTTAATTAATAATCAGAACAGTATGTTAAAAAGCTTATTTAAAATACATTAGTTTATTTAAAAGTCAAATTAAGGCCTAAATAAAATAGTTATATAATGTTTGCTAGCTTTTCTAATTATTATATACTGTTGATAAGATCAATATAATAATATGTTCTTCTAAATCAAATCATAATTTTAATAAACAGCTTACTTATTTCATCATTTTCAGAGTTCTTTGAACCTTTTCTTGACTTTCCTTACAGGTAATCAAATATTCGAAACCCTAACCCATCGTATCCATTTACAGCGCGTGTTTGTTTAGCCAAACCTCCGGGAACATATATCTCGTTACAAGGCGGCGGTGGTTTCTATTGCCAGGAGTACCCCCTGGCTCCCTACCTCCTGACTCCCGCCTACTGTGAAAATATTTTTGTTTGTCTTTCCGGCATGAACGAAAGCCATAATTTTACCCTAGCTATCCTGACAGTTAATCAAAACTGGCAGATGTAGAGGGACCCCAGGAAGCTGGCGTATCACTCAAAAATGCTGCTGCTGTTGCCTCCACTCCAGCCTCAGCTTTAGACGGGAAATTCGATTTTTCCTTTATTGAGATGCCTTGTGATTGCCACACGTCACACGGCGCCCAGGACGTGCTGCCAATTTTTGTGTGCTTTTCTCCGAATAGAGCCACGCATCAAGGTGGAACGAACTAAGACCACCTGGCGGCACATGTCAGAGGGCATACAAAGTGCCCCGAAAAATCATGGCACAAAAGGCCGGGACAATGTGCTCTTTGTTGGTCAGTCCGGTGATTGTTTCCTGTGTGCGTATACGCAATGTCAGTGGAGCAGTGTTTCCTGCCCCGGGGGCGGTGTACATTGCGTATACGCCGTGTTTGATGGACAAAGCCATCGTAAATCTAATTAAATTTCACACAGCTGTCCAAACACCGAAGCGGACACTTGTTGGCATACGGAATTTGCGGGAAAGCCCCCAAGTCAAATAACAGCAGGACCACGGCATCGATAGCCATCGGGGGATTTTGCGTGAATAATGTAAAAATGACAGGGTCCGCATGAATGCCAAAGTGATGGAAACATGTTTGGTGCTGGGTTTCAGTTGGTTTCACTTGGTTTCGCTTGGTCTCGCTTGGCTTCTGCGTTTTTTTTTTTTCAGTTGTATTTTTCATAGCCTTAGTGGCCATTCAGCAAAAAGGTGGTCGTTATTAGCATGCCATCATCATTGCCGGCTGGGGCGGCAATTCATGTAAAACGTGCTCAAGTGGGCACGGTCGCGTGCCTCATTATTTCCCCCCGAGAGGAGGCGGCCCCAGGATCCCCAGTCTACACCTCCAGGAGCACCCCCGAAACTTACTCTCTCTCTCTCTTCAGGGCCCTGGGAATGTTTTCATTTTGGAATTGCTCGGATGTCGTGCCTGTGCCACTGAAGAAGAAATCAGAATCAGGTCAGCGGCTGTGGCAGCCACAACTTGAAAGTCACTTAAAGGCAGCAACAAAAAGCGAAGGAGAAGGCAGATGAAATAAATGTTAAGGTCAACACGGAAAGAGAACGCAGCGCATGGGAGTCAGGCCAACAACAAGTCTCGAAATATTCACTTTTGTAATTGGATGCTGTCGTCTGCCGCCGCCGCATACCTTTATAGCCAGGCGACCCTTAACAATACCCTGCCGCTCCGACCTCCTGAACACCCACAGCCCGCGGCCATAAAAAAGAAGCTCGGAATGAATGCATACGAATCTGTGTGTATGTGAGCACTGCAAGGAAATACAATCGGGAGTGAACACACATTTAAAACATGAGAATATTGAAGCAGGCAAGGCGGAACGATATTTAATATTTTATTGGGGAAAAAATGTACACACGGTTATTGACGGAATTTAAATTTAAGAACTTTGCAGAAATTTCTACAACTTTAAGAATTTAAAATTATTTTGCACAGCATTTATAAGAAAATAAATACAGCGAGAACCATCGAAAAACAATAAGTTAAATAATAATTAATAATTTAACTAAGAAGTAAACTATCCCTAGAATTAAACCTCGAAACCATTTTAGTTTGTAAAATGATCATGGGATTGATTTTGAATTTGATTGTATTTGAGACAAAATGGTATTTATTTTGATGCAATAAGCAGTTCTGTGTTATTTCTTTTATGAGTTTAACAAATCAGCATTTGAAAGTTTTGGATATTTGTAAAGTTTTACTAAAGTTACCCGACTTAAAATATATTTTCATATTTTATTCAATTCTTTATTGTTAATTAATTGCGATTTTAGAGGCCTTTAGATGCCACCAAGAAGACCCGCTTTCTATGCTCTTTAAATCCTATTAATTATTCAAGTTCTATGTTTCAATCACGACTTTTGTCTCAGTGTGGGCTCGTGTGACTGCCTGTGCCTCTGTTGTTTTGCTGTTTCACTGCTGGTGTTGTATTCTTGCTCCCCATAAAGTCGGTTTCCAGTGTGTGTGTGTGTGTGTATGCTCAGCCATTTTTTTGTTGCCCCCCGAGTTGAAGCGAATTGTCGTGTTTGTTTTATAGTTATTGCTTTTGTTTCGCCTTCACCCATCGCAGCGCTCTATTGCCCAGCTTTCGCTTTTCTTTTCTTTTCTTTTGCCGCTGCTCTCGCTGCTATCGAGGACTCCACCTCCGCCGGCATATCCTTGCCTGTGCGCCCGGTTTATGCACATTTAATCTTATGACAGCAAAAATGTTGTAAAATTGTTTATGGCACTTGGCGACATGGTCAGTGTGCTTTTACAGTTTATACTCCTCGTGTAGTAGTTGTTTCCCTCGCGGCGAGCTTTTCATTTCGGCCACATATGTTACGAGCGGCAACTACAGGAGCATTTACATGTTGCTGCTGGACGGGAATATGGACTTGATGGATGGGAACTCGTGAAGAGTTGGATTATGGGAATAATGGATGGGAGGATGGATGGTTGGCGGACTTGCCGCTGATGTCCAGCAGCTTTTGGCAGCTGAAAAAGTGGGCGACAGACTAAAGGAACGCAACTGAAAAGGTGTTTTTTAATTACCTTTGATGGCTTATTCCATTTATCTGTCTTAAATAAGCAAAGCAGCTGAGTAATTAAATGAAATAGTAAGAGTTTCTGTAGTTAACTGAAATTTAATTTTATTTCGTTAACGGATAGCTTTGTTTTTAATTATATTAAAAATAAAACCCCTAAACTCGGAGCTTATTGCCTGTATTTTTCCCCAATTCAATTGAATTTCAATTCAGCACCAAATGAATTTAGTTTTACTTTAATTAAATAACAAAATTCATGGCCTTGCCGAACTAGAGTATATTATTTTAGGTTTAATTTCCTGTCACCACTTGTGGCCCACTTAATTAATGACATTTATTTGATACAACTTGTTGGGTTATTTTGAATAGAAGAGTTAAAAAAAGCATGAAATCGAGATGCAATTATATTATGCAGCTTTGATGCTTTTTATTATTAGAATATTCAATGCCATAAACCTTCGATAGAGTTTTGGTTTACCATTTCACAGTCTACATGACATTTTTTCTGCTATAGTTTTAAATAAATCCCTCTTTTATATACTGAACCTTATAGTTTTAAACATTAATTTCCGCTTAAATTTTACTGCCGTAGCGCAAACTCTTTTATTGTTATTAAAGTTTTATGCAAACTATGTATATAAACTTTTAATGGACTTTCAGTCAAAATCATTTCCGCATTCAAAGCTTTAAATAAACCCCCATTTTATTAACGAAAAGTGGTAGTTTTGTGTTTAAATTTCACATGGATTTAGCCAGCTCTAACTTTTTTATTTGTTTTTGAATTATATACACATTTAACTTAGTTTTTCATTTTAATTTTTTCATATTAGCAGCACCCTTTGATATTTATTTTACCTGAAACTAGAGGGCTCTTCTTTTGTTTTATTTTAGTTTCCTAATATCAAAAAGTTGGATAGAGCTTTCATCAAAATATTTGCACAAGCAAAACTTTTGCCAACAAACATTTCATAAAGTTTTTGATGAAAATCGACTGTTGAAAGTAAACGTAGTTGTTAACACACATTTTTGCCCTGATTTTGGACTTACCAATTTAAGGGGGAGAAAGTGTCGTCGTCTGGAGGCACCTGTGTCCTTCGTCGACAACCTGTTGGGTCCTGTTGAGGAAATCTCAAGCACTTAAACGCTTTTCCCCGATGGCGAATCTTATCGCTATTGTTGCGACGATAATCGGGCAAACGCGGAGACCGAGACTCTTGGCAAGCGATTTGGTTTTCGTGTCAAAGCTCTGTCCAGTTCAATTTGGTTTATATTTTAATCGAAATATATTTGCCAAGCTGTCTGCTCATATAGCTCTCAGAATTCGGTATTCTGGTATATAGTCGACCGATTCGCGTTCGCATTTAATTTTTTGTTTTTGTATATGTTCTTGCGTGTTTCGGCCAGCGGCAGATGTTTGTTTGTCTCGCTTTTGTTGTCGTTTAAATCTGAAAATTATTATTAGTAATTTGTTGGTCTGCAGACAGTTTTTTCTTCGCTCCCTCTCCCTCTTTCTCTATGGCTCTGCCTCTCGCTCACGCCTGGTGGCGCTATCCCGCTCTCGCCAGCACTGCTTCTTCTAGCGTTTTTGGGTGAAAATTGAAATGGGCTTTTAGCGCCTAAGAATTTTTATCACGATAATTTATGATTGGAATATGCGTGGTCAGTTAGCACACTAAGTAGTATATAGAGGGTCCTCGGTAGAGATGATGGTGCTGGTGGTAGTGTGGTCTATGCTATAGTATAGTGCTCTCGAAAAATATAGTCTTCCCTCCTTCCTCCTTAAGCTGCGATTTAGTTTAGAGTTTATATAGGTTACAGTTTATATAGTTGTTTAGTTATCAGTTTCAGGCGAATTTGGTCAGGTTAGTAAGTTTTTCTGGTTCGTTAACTCCTTTTTAAGCTGCGCTCCTTCGCGGCGCGGCAAACGGGTTCAAATTGCTTGATTGCATTAATTATTCAGTGCCAACGTCGGCGGCATTGTCGTCCTCCTGGTCGTTACTGGTACATCGGCGCCATGTGGAGCAGGCCGCGCGCATGCCAAAGTTCACTTATGTAAATGCGCCGTCGAGCAGCCTCAAATATAGAAAAACTTTCCAGAGTTAACAACACAAACGCAACGGCACAACCAAACACAACACAACACAAACGGGGAACGTAACGAAACGGTGCGGCGATAGCACAAATTTAAAGCATACTTTTCAGGTGAGCTGCGCTTTGATTTGCATCAACACACAACACACAAAGCACACACAACACACACCGCACACCACACACAGCACGCACACGGACGCGGACACCGACTCCGACACGAACACACTTGTCGAGCTCGAGAGGGAAAGTACTGTTACTTGTTGTTCCGGCGGCACGAACACTTCTATTGCCTTTTGGTCACACTTGTTACGGGCTCCGGGCCTTGGTCTGTTTAGAGTTATTCTCCTCCTTGGTTAGTGGGTCTGTTTGCCGTGCTGCCCTTCCGGCCAACATCACGTCCAGCTAGCGACTGAATTCGCGCTGATTCCAAGCGAGCGGCAACGGCAACGCTGCGTATACGCAACGGCCACAAGTCGGCTGCTTTATTTTCGGAATAACTTGCTGCGGCTGCGTGGAAATAACGTAAGAGAGCACCGAAGAGCGTTGAAGAGCTGTCCGGAAAATAAAAGCACGAAAAACTCGGGGAAAACAGCGAAAACAGAATCAAGCAAGTGGTTGGTGGGCTGAAAAAAATAAAAGCAAAACAATCGCCATGGAAGTTAATCATTTGCGGTCCTGAGGGCGATGAGAATTCTGAAATAGTCCTAATTAATTGCATTACTAATGTATTATTCGGCCTGTCTCATAATCGATTAAAGAAACTTTCAGAGCAATTTGTTTGAACGGTAAACTAAACTACCACTGACGTTAGCCTTTCTGCTTTCCCATCAGTGTGTCGTGGTCATAAGTTAATTACATATGCTCTCCCATTAAATAACCTGGTCAGCAGCAACTCGGTAACGTGTTATTAGAGGGGGAAGAGTGGGGAGACTGATGTGAGTGGTGTGAGAGAGGGGCGGGATGCCACAACAAAGAACAATTAATGGAACACCCACCAGGCAATCTGTTGCACTTTTGCCTCCGCCATGTACGTAATTAAGTGTAAATTAAAAGCAACTTAACAGGTCAGAGGGTAAATGGGAGAGCAGCGAAGCTTAAATGCACTACAAGCTGAATGGAACAGAAAATAACTTGCACAAACATTTACTCTTCATAAATTAGAGCCTGGCCAGCTGCCCCTTTCTGATCGCATTACAGTAATTATAAAAATGTTGAAATAACTCTCGGAATTCCACAACCCAACATAACTCCGCTCTGGAGGCGGCCAAGGAATCAGGTTTCGCCCGAAGGTAAAGCAAATAAAGGAAACAAGCTTAAGCTCCTTTCAAATGGCGTTCAAAGTGAGCAGAAAATCGATGCAATCGAAGCAAGAACAACATCAGAGCAGCAGCAGAACCCGCAGCAGCAGCAGAAAGGACATCCGATTCGCTGTTGGAGATTCGCAGGAAGGGAACGAAGAATGGGGGAACACAGATTATCTTGGTTGGAAAGTGGGAAAACTTTTTAATTAAAATTCACACGCAATATGTTGCGCATACGCAGCGTTGAACCGCCTTGGCCGCCTCCATCTTACCGCAAATTCCTCGCTCATTAGCGTTCAAATTGTGCGCATATCATGTAATTTAGATTAGATTGAAATTGAAATTGTTAAAGGGGCCCCAAGTAGCTGTGTCTTCACCCTCACCTCGCCCCCTTTAATTTCAAGGAGTTTCGAGGGCTGCCTCAGATTGCGTGGTCGGGGGAATTATTACGGCTCCAGCTAAGCTCCGACTAGAGAGACCGAGTTATAAATATTAATGAAGCCAGAAGCGTTGGACCTTCGCTCTGCACGGCCACATTCGTCAAGTAAAATGAAGTCGTCCAAAGGCAGGCAACAACAGCAACAAAATAAATAACTTGAGTAGGAAAATGGCTTTGATAAGGTAACTTTTGTATACTCTTTCTAAATATGAGCGAAAAAACAAAGAGGAAATGGGATAGAGCTCGAGACAAGTCAGAGTTCAATGATTACATTTTTATATACATTATTATAATTAACTTTAATAAACTTTATTACAACTACACTTTAATGGTTCAGAATTCAGCAGTAACAACTACTTTTTTTATTTATTATGCAAATCACATACAACCCTCTCCCTTACAACCCTTTTACTTAATAACTCAACTAGCTTATGGCCCAGATAAGGACTTCCAGCTTTAAGCCAACATCCTATATACCTTTTACAGGTATTTCCGAATTCGGTTCTCGGCAGATTATCTTCTTTGGCCCATTCTTTATAGATGCGTTACGCTGGAATTGCGTACTTGTTGCTGAAAGGACACGTTCCGGGGATGCCTCATTGCGAATGCGGATGGCATTCGCCGCAGGATCGAAGCACACATTCTATATCCCATCACCTTGCTCCGCTGCCTGGCGATGCGCTCAATTATTGAGTAAACTTGTGATTGGAAACTTTGGGAAAGTGCAATTGCCGCCAATGCAATCTCCGCTTTGACTTATCAAGTGTGAACTTCAAACGAGCGAGCGAACTTTCGTTCGTTGCCTTTCCTCAAGTGCTGCATTGATTGCACTTTCGGGGCAGTAAATGAAATTTATCTACTTTGACGTGGCCACTTTGTCAACTTTGTGGCCGCATAATTGAGTTTTAATTACGGGCGATGGGTCACGGGTCACTGTCATTGTTATTCCAAGGATGCACCGCCCAGTGGCACGTATTGGCCGCCGTGGAAGAGCCTCCTCTATTAGCGCCACGTTAACGATAATTGGTCAGAGTTGCAAGCTTCCTTGGTTTCCCCTGACAACGCTCGCTAACCTGGCGAAAAGTCTAATTAGGAATCCAATTAGCGTTGCCAGCGCCACCGATGCGATATTGGAATTATTAAGACGCTCAATTAAATGCCCATTTCGGTGGAGTAATCCCCGACGCCATGTGCCATGTGGACTCTATCTAACCGCCGTCAGCTTTTCATCAAACGCCGTGTAATTTGTGTTTATTTTCGGTTACCCCTGGCTTCTTGGTCAATCGCATCGATTTTAGTTGCCAACGCGCAAGCACTAATTATGGTCATTGCGGGTGGGTATAATTAGGATTTAAGCCAAATCAGGACTAAGTGGAGTGACAGAGGTAAATCAGGGCGGATGACGTGAAAGCCATCGATCCGTGAGAGCCGAGCGCGCAAAAAGCCAACTCAAGCATCGGAAATGTGAATGACAATTTCAATTTAACAGTTTCCATGCTAATGGTTATGCGGTGAAAGGGAAAGGTACTAAAGGCACGAAGGTGCACTAGGAAAAATTGTTGAAAATAAATTAATAAGGAGAAGTATGAAGGGAAAAAAGATATAATAAAAACATGTTCTTAACTGAGAGAGTTATAAAAAGTTCTACAGAAATCAGTAGAGATTTAAGATTCCTTATACATCTTTTTTTATTGCTTCATAAACATATAGAACTTATATCTGGAGAGCACCCGCATATTTTGTTTACAAATATTCTAATAATTAATCAAAGTAATTGCTACAAAATAAAGCTTTCTCTATCAATATTCATCAAGTATTCAGCTTAATTGACTGCAAATATTAATGTGTCAGTGGAGTAGAGGCCATAAAGCGGCTATAAAATATTTGTGAGGCCAGGTGAATGGTAATTTTTCTACCTGTGCACAGGGCACAGGGCACGAGGCACGGGGAAGCATCCATTTGGCTGAGCCTCCTCCATTTAGCTGTCAGCACAAACAATTGAACACGGAACGTATGCCACCGTCTGTGTCTGTGTGTTTGTTATTTGACAAATGTGTTTGGGCCCCGTCTGCCCCTCGATGCCACTCCCACTTGAGCGCCCTCGCTGCTGCGTGTCTCTGTGTAGTTTGCTCGGTGCCCGGCGGCTCTGAAGTTTTCGATTAACCGAAAGATAAGCTCCCAGTTACATTTACCTTTGTTAAAATTTCATTAAGCTGCCAAGCCGACACAAAGGCAATTATTACGTGGGCCATGCTGTTGCTTTTCCACCGACTGACTAATTTACATATTGTGTTTTTGGAAACGGAAAAGGATACAGGGATGTATAGTATGTATATGCGGACCCTAGCTCATTATGTGGCAGATTTGATTCTGGGAACAGAGTAACCAATTAGTTGTGAGTCTATTTAACAGCCGAACTGTGATTAGCCTGTAATCATAAGCATATTAGATATTATCAAGTTGGAAAGTAAACATAAACGAAATTATATTTTGTGGCCTATCTGGGGTCCCATGTTTGATTAGTAACAAGATACAGCTACTTAATCCTCACCAAACTGAATGAAAATTATCTTTCCCTTCCCTTAGTTAATCACAGTTCCCATAGAAATCCCAAATAAACACTTATCTCTTCAATATATTTTCTCATTTTCAACTGAAACTTTCCGCTAGAGCTTTCGCTATTTTCATTAAGCTGATATTTCCATAGCCTCCGTTTATTAGAAAGTCCTTGCCGAGATCTTTGGGGAAAACTTTTGCCTTGCAATCGAACACCTCCCGGGTGCCAGCAAGGACTTAATAAACTAAAGACCTTACAACTCGCAGGATGCAGGCAGACAAACTAATTGCAACACATGGAACAACACGGAGACCCATTCCGTTGCCCCAACAAATGCCACTTGGCAAAGTTAAATGAGATGAATCTCTCGGAACGAGTGAGGCAAATGTCGGCACGTCGTGCATCACTTAAGGCCAAGGAACACAGTGCTGTCATTCAAGGAACAGGAAATATTATCATAAAACAAGAAGGAAAACTAGCTTTGGAAAACCAAAGAAAATACCCTGGAAAATTCTTCATAACTCAGCCAAAAATGCATTAATTTTCATTTGGATAGCTTTTTTGTGATAGTTTTTATTGGGTTAATAAATCTGCTTATTTAGTTAAAAATTTATAAAAATTAATTTTTTTTTTTAATTTTTACTATTTTGACGATGTAAAATTTTGAAAAAATGCATGAAAAATTTTTTTCTTCCGGAGATGTCTAGAAATACTCGGCTGTTGATGCTGATCAAGAATATATATAATTTATAGGGTCGGAAATGACTGCTTCACGGTTTTCCAAGCTTTTGTCAAGAAAAATTAAGCTTTAATTTAAAAGTTGATTATAATTTGTAGATATATTTATATACATTTATTTAATACGCAAAATTTTATGTTTATATGTTTCTTTTTTAAGTTAAGATACTCTAAGAAATAACATTAACATACATATAATAGTTCTGTCAGAGCTTTCCCCCTAAGAAATCGCACAACTCTTCACTGAAAAGACATCTCTATCAGTCCTGCAAGGACGCTTCCTGCATCGTCAAAGTTATTCCTTGGAAACTGCGCAGCTTAAATAACATGCTGAAAATCCCGCTTAATGAACTGAAAATAGAATTAGGAATGACGGCATGTGCAGTAGTTACAGAACCAGAGCCCGGACCAGGTTCAAGGTTAATCCCTGCCAGAGCTTAACTTTAAATTAAATTCGCCTGACAGGAGAGGGAAATATACGTGGGTTACCGCTTCAAATTACTCGTACACAACCTTTAATAAGGGTCGCAAATTAAGCTGAAGCTAAAGAAATATGGACGGCGTTCAAAGGACCAACACAAAGGGTTCCCTAAATTAAGTAACTGGAGCCCCAAAAGTGCCCCAGATGAAAGCCACGCACAACAAATTCGCAGCCTAATTGAAATGAAGCCCAGCTACCATGAAAAACAATGGTCCCCGCCTGATCAACAAATCAAATCGAATCCGATTTGATAACAACAATGAATGCGAATATATAGTGAGTATAAAAACCAAATTCACATTCAAATTCAAATGCAAATTCCAGCTGTCATGCTGCGTTGCATTTCAATGTCATACCAATGCAGCAGCTCCATTTCCCCGACAGCCAACATTGAAACCAAAACCAAGTTCAGATCCGTAAGTCACCCACCCAACCAACCACATCCTTGTGGTTTTGACAGTTGTGTGTCATGAGGCTCTCCGCCGAAATGTTTACTTCAACTCTGACATTTGATGCCGAGCTGCTTCGTCTTTGGGGCCAATTAAGTGAATAATTCAGTCGAGTATATGCCGCTTCCAATGGCCAAGTAAATCATAATGTGATGGCAATTGTCCTATGGCTCCCTGCAATGCAGCTTCTTGTGGGTGCCAAGGTCTACGATACATTCCACACGCACACAGCAAGAATTTTATGATAATAATATGAACTTTTTTATTTATTTAAAATACAAAATCAATAAACAAGAGCCTAGGCTTGGGTCAAATTAACCCCTATCAATCCCTGCCCTTAAGCTGTCAACTTTGAAAATATATTTTACAAATTATTTCCCCGTGTAGACAAGTGTCAAACCGCAACCGAATCTTCTGGAGACCCTGCCAATGTGGCTTCTGTTTCTGTTTCAGTTTCGGTTTCCGTTCCACTGGCCATTTCCGCACGGTCACGTATTACGTATTTTGTTAAACATTTCGATACCGTTCACGTTCCATACAAAATTGAATATGCTTATTTATTTACGCGACTAATTTAATATGCAGAACATACATACGTACGGGGCAATGGAATTGAATGGCAGCCAAGTCCAGTCCAGTCCTACACTATGCATATCGGAATAGCTAAAGTTTAGCCGGACTTAACTTGCTGCTGCTCTCATGTGTAAACACGGGGACAATTAACAAATAGCTCTCGCTTGACCCCCCTCCTATTAAATGGCATTTGTGATGTAATCGCAACAGGGATAGTAACTTCTCTATTTATTGGCAGCCAACGGGGAATATATCCCTCATTCGACGTGCAGCAAAAATCAATATCTGCTGGGCATGACCAAATGAAAAATGTATATTAAACTTGGCTGAAAAATCAACTCCATAAATCGAAAGGCAAATGGAATTGAAATTGCCCAGAGGCCCAACCGCAATGTATATAGTTTTAGTTTTGGTTTTTAGTTTTTAAATGAAGTGTCACCTTAACTCAAATATGAGTTGAACAAGCCTTTGCCAATGTGTTCAAACCAGTTTAGGGGGAGCAAGGTGTAAAACAACAAACGAATATGCAAGTCAAATAGGAATTGCCGTTTCATGTAGGTGTGAATTATTAACGCCAAGCTCCCCCCGAAAAAGAGCTGCCTTTAAGTCGATACAGTCAAGCTTGGATATGGCAGAGATTTTGCTTTTCTTTCTTGAAATTACAATTTGAAAAATTAAATCTAAACATATATCTTAAAACTAATGAAAGGAAATATGCGTTGCATAATAAGTTTTCCCTTCCCTGATCTATTATCCTAAAAAATATACAAATAATTAAAGAATATTAATTTAAAGCACATTTTCCCAACTTTTATCCATATAAATGAGTTCCAAAAAAAGGACGAAATGTCAGCGCTGGTTCCAGGTATTGAAATTTACCTGTTTTTTGTTGTATATTTACTACGTAAGCAGGTTAGGTTACGTCAGGCTCCCGCCCTCCTCGTCCTCGTGGCTGCAGTTGAAATGTAAATCGAAGTTTCATTCGGCAAGGACACACAGGAACAGGACCGAGTGGGTGGCGTAGGGACGTAGTCATGAACTGGCAATGGGACTGAGAATGGGAGTGTAGCAGGAGGAATGGCAATCAAGCGGAGAGCTTGTAGCGCATACACTTTAGAATGACTTGGCTGTTGGGTTATATTTAATTCATTGGCGCTCCACTTCAGCAACCCCTAGAACCCTACCCAGATCCCGGACAGCCCGAGACGTCCTGTCTCGCCGGCCGTGTCTATCAGCTAGGCAAGAGCTTAACCCAAGACGTGGTCTTTGGCTATTATATATTTACATTTTTAATGGCTTCTTCTTCGGCGGAGACGCTGGCTAAATATTTACCTTCTTTCCGCCATTCTTTGCGCCGAAAACTAGAGTGACATTTCCGCCAACGCAAACGCTATTCGCTTTTCGCCATCTCAATTAGTTTTGGCCCACAGACAGGCTACAACGAACGGAAATTGTTTGCCGTTTCCACGGTAAATACGCAAGGGAAAAGCACTTTTCGGAGTGCAACAAGTGGGGACAGGCGCGGGAAATAAAAGCGAATAGAGCGAAATGCAATCGACACAAAAACCATTTACAAAAGGGTCCTCCACTTGCACAGGCAAGCCAGAAAGAATTCCATAAATCCACTTAAGCCTTGCGAAATATGTAAATCAACACACACACAAAGGGCTCAGCTCTCGAGGAGCTCCAACTCCACAATGGAAATCGATTGCCGGCAGGGCAAAAGGGAATTCTTAATGGTGCATTGACATACGTCCAACTGCAGCAAGTAACCCACTCTACGCCTCTCTGGCGAACAAATAAATGTCAATAAAAAATGTATGCGCCCACGGAACAGGAAGGGGGGAAAAACTGGAAGGAAAAGCAAACAAAAAGCCAAGAATCAAAGAAGAAATTCACACAAATTTGTCAAACTTTGACACATTCGTGTCGTGCTGGCAGTCCTTTCAATTTTTAGGCCCCACTGAGTCCTTGGTCAAAGCGAACTATTACCCATGCATGCAGTACCCGATATATGTACGGCTTTTGGCGAAGAAATGTGGTCTGAGTTTCTAGTTGAGAAGCTCTAGCCAAAGGTATTTTGTGGATTTTTTGCGGGTTTGCAAATTCGAGTGCTCAAAGTTGGGTAAAGGGAATCGATTTGGGGACTAATACAAGTGGAAAGTGCAAATAAAGGGATGATATTCAGGTCTTTATTTAAATAACAAGCATGATTATAATTTTATATAACTATAGCTTCATTGAAAGTTATGCTTCGCTTGAATTCTGTAATTAACCTGTTTGAAATCACCAATTCGCTGCAATGAAAACTTCTGACTTAAATTATAAAAGCCCCACAAGGCTGTAACAATTTTCCATTTCATTGAAATCTGCCATATTCTATAAAAATGCATCAGTATTTCTCTGAACTTCTATAATCCCTTGCCATAATAGCCCCTTTTTATTGGCATTCAAATGAATTCATCTTTGGCGTGGTTCGAAATTGATTTATGTCTGCCATTCGCCATTAGCAGTGCCCTTATAAAAGTCAGGGACATGTGCCAAAATGGCGGCGGTAAATAATTGCCAACCCACTCACACACCCTCACAGGCTTACCGTTATGGCTATAATTGTCAGGTGCCAGCGCCAAGTTCCGGCAATTTCCGGTTGCGCAAAAAAGTAACCGACAAATGCGGCATACTTTCGACCATAAAACCAGGAAAAACGAACGAAATTATGATGGGGTGGCTGTGGATGTGGAAGGTGGATGCAGTGCCCAGCTTATAAATACCATAAAAGCCAACCAAAAATAAAAGGAAGAGAAACATTATTATGCCCGAAAACGAAACCGAAACAAAACCCAAAGTGAACATGGTTCTTCCATTAAAAGCTTAAACTATTGCAAGGCGAAAATGTTGATCCAAAAATTGTATGCCCATCAAAGTCCACCTTTTAAAATTGCATAATGTGGCGAAAAATGTTTGAAAATGTTATTTTGTTTTTAAAATGTTTTGTTGGTATTTAAATATTAGGATTTAAGATGGGGCTTTAAAAGAGAAGCAACATTCAAGATTAAGTCTTTAATTATACTTAAGCTGCTTTAAAAAACTTTTAGATCTTAATTGTGAGTGTTGGAAATAAGTTCACAAAAAAACAAAACAACCAAACATATAAGTCCTCAAATTAAAAATTAAATAACCCCGCAATCCTAAGAAAGGTGGCACTTTTCCACTTTTTCCACTTTAAAAAGCTGGGAATTCCCTATAAACTGTGTATTTATAAATTGCACCAAAAATGGTTGTTATTTTCCAAACAAATTTAAGCCATACAATTCAATAGTGCTTGCCAAATTTTTGATTATGTTGACATTCACAGGCTTTAATAAAGTGCACATGAACATGAACAAGTTGTTGAATATGCAATATGTGGACACAAAAGCCGCACTTTATTAAAAATAAATATTTTATAAAACAAGGAATTTACCGAGAAACCAGCCAAGGTGACAAGTATGTTGATGACAGGCTAGAATTTCAATTAAATAAATACGAAAACAATATCTTTAATAAATATATATACATTTTTAATTTCTCCAATTAATTACTTTTTACATTTGTACAAATTTGTATAGAAAGGTTCTTTAATCCTTAAAAATTCTTACCACACCCTCATCCGAAGCTCGTGGCTGTGATTAAATTAAATTTGGAACCCCAAAACCAGATCGAAAGGCATTCCGCCGAAGGTCCTGACGCTGGCTGGCTCATCAATTAGCTGGCTGAAAGGAAAGTTCCTTGGACCCCCGCCGCCAAGGCAGTCTGGAAATTTAGTTCGCGTGCGGCACGGGGGCTCCTCCTTGGATGCCAAGCAAAGACATTTTATTTTATCAGGCGAGAATCTTCAGAGGAGTGACTGGTCGGGTGGGAGTGGTTAGGATAATTAGGCAGGCAGGCAGCTTGTTGCCTGTGTACAGCAGATCTTGGGTAAATATAAGCGGGCTACGTGAAGTGTTAGCCAAAATCCGGAGACCGGAGAGCCGCAGCCCCCCCACCCGAACCGCTGGGATTTCTACGTGACAAATTGAACGGTTGAGGCTGGGCAGCTGCCAAAGTGCCGGGATGCCGGGTTGCCGGGTTGTCGGGCTTGCTGGCTGTTCTGTCGGGCTGCCAGGACAGTCCGTACTCGGGCAACTGTCATGCAAATTGAAAATGTCAAGTGCAAACAGTCGAACTGGAGCGGACAGACAGTTCAACTGTCAGACCGCACACACACAGAGCACACACCACCCACCCGCCACGAACGCCCACTCTTAACTACCCGTGAACGCATAGAAGTGAGTCGTTACGCGTGTTTGTGTGCAGAGATACAACAGTTTCAAGGTCACCAACTGGGATTCGGGGCTGGCAGCTGGCCTTTGGCCGTGAGACAAAACGGAGGGGAAGTTCTCCACTAAAACACGGCCATGAGACGCCCCACATACACCACATGTATATGTGTGTGTGTGCGTTTGCTGCTCGGCAATTTCAAGTGCAAATATTGTATTTGAAAAAAGGAAAACATTATACAATTAAAAGGCAATTCTGCCGTCACCCACATATACACACACACACTGCAGGCCATATTACCAAGCATAAAAAAACATTAGGTTTTTGTTAATTAAAGCTGAACTACCATTGACTCGAACTACGTAGGAGTTTTACTTCAGAAAAGCAAAATAAAGTTAAATCTGGTGAGTATAGGTCACCGAAAAAAGGTTTAAAGAAAAAGATTTCCTAGTTTTTTATAGGGCTTAAGTTATTATAACAAAAATATATTTTATCACGATTATCCTTAGAAAGATAGGGTTTCAAGTGGACTTAATTTAAATATAAATAAAAAGAATTTACAACATTCTGAAAATTGGGCTCTTTATATAGCATATTAAAAATTGTAATCAAAAACATTGAATTAATCATTTAATACCCGTAAAAATTTCAACTTTCCTTGCATCCAAATATACGGAAAATAAGGTTAGTAAGAGCTTCAATTTGTATTTGTACATATATTATACCCTTACCTTTTCTCTCCCCAATTACACTATTTACTATCCTTGATGTTAGTCAAGGTAAACATGTTTTTAACTCCAGTAGCAACCACTTACCGCATTTATC
>VNJU01004386.1:0-14794 GCA_008042675.1 Drosophila seguyi
ACTACCTGCTTTTTGTGCAACCCAAAAAAGGTTCAACTTTGAACACGTGTAACTTCTTAAATATTTAACCGATTTGAATGATTTAATTTATTCAGCCCTTTTGAACTATTACCTGTCGAATGCAATAACAATTTTTACGATCCGTTGTCATGAAAAATTTGAATTTAGTATAGTATCTCCATCTTTTGAGCCATAGTGCGTCGGTCCCTGGAAAATAAACGGAGGAGATCTAAATAGAAAGAGCTTTCGTGTAAGGTAGGGCTGAAAATTAGATTCGATGTGGGCATGTTGAAAGACTTAGTCTGATTTGAGTCAATGAAATTTGAGTAAGTGGTTTAAAAAAACTGCGCAAGCAGATCGACAATCACCTGATCATTCCTTACGCTTGTATTTTCAAAGGAAAGTACTTGGCTTACGTTTAGTGTTAACAAAATTATAAAACTGTTTTGGGTCCTCAGAGAACTGAGCCTTACAACGAGTTATATAATTTTTGTAGCACTGCGCGTTTAGCACGGTAAATCCCGACCGAACAAATAAATAAGAAGATAGGAAAGATTGAGAACCGTTACGCTTATATTTAGAATATATATTCGATTATTTTGTTTTGAAGGCGACTCAACTCTTTAGTTGAGGCTTATTCGAGGTTGACGGATAGTATAACGGAAGACATTCAGTAAAACATGAATTCATGTCACTGTAAAAAATATCCACAGCCATGTCAGTGCACATATATAAATCAGACCAATTAAAATCAGATATAAAGTTATTCGGACTTGGAACGTCCGTCTTGTGAAAGCAGAGGACTTTTTTGGCTGGACGGTCAGGAATATATTGTAGCTCAGTCCCAATGTCGATAGTGACATCAAAAGTAGGATGATAGGGATCTAAGGGTAGCGTCAGCGGTGCCGCCCTGGCTAAACCAACTCTTGTCGGGTCTGAGACGAAACAGAGTTCAAGCAAGGGAATTTCGTACATGATTGACTTGAGACAGCGAAATGTCGAACAAGTCAGCAATAAAATCATGCTGTGTGGAGGTAAAAAGTGTATTAGCGGAATTGGTTGTGATCAAATAGACCCAGGGATATTAAAATCACCAAGAACTACTAAATGGTCCCTATCCGAAAGTCGATTGGAAACCATCTGAATTGCGGAAAGATGGTTCTAATAAATAGGAAGTTCCGACATAGGAGGAATGTAGGAATAAGTAATAGAAATAGAGCTACCATTTACTGATGGCTTCACACAAAGGAATTCAACATCGTTGCACTCCTTGAGTGCACTACATTGAGTTTTATGAAAACTCAATAAAACGTCTTTAAAATCGTTTTTGGTTTGCCGCATAAATAATAAAGACATAATTTCTCTCGCCCGATGTTTTTTCTTACATCGTCTACTGTACGAGCAACAACACCAATGCATTTGGCATGCACCATGTTGTAGCACAAATAGCAGCAGACTGCAAGATCATTAGCGGAAATACCCTTATTACACGTTTTTACAACGCAGACAACGGACATTATAAAGACTTACCACTGTACCTTTACATATGAAGAGATAAGAATGTGCAGCTGCACCGAGAGAGCGGGTAAGCGGGTGAGCGGGTGAGCGTGGGAGTAAGCTTTTCGTTTAGCTGTCGCGACGGCGTAAGCTAAACGGAGAAGGCATAAAAAGGAATACTAAAAATGCAAAAGCAAACACTAGCAGCACAACTAAAATGTGAAATTAATGACAACTAAAAACACAAAAGCTGCATGCACACGAAGTGAACGGGAACTTTATTATTAGCAAAATCGAAGATTTAAATAAAACACCGGTTGTTTTTAAGCAAAAATTACAGAAAAACGAGAGCGTAAGAAAATAACACGTCCGTTAACTTGAAAGAGAGACTTCTATTATTTAACCTACCTTCATAAGATAACCGTGGAATAATGCTTGGTGTAGTCTTTGTACAGAAGCTTATTCACGGCGCCGTATAGTACCCTTACTTGCTAGGTTAGCTGAGCTTCCACGTTCCTCGACTAACATCTAGAACCTTTATCATCTTAGCAATAAATCACTGTATCAGGAAGTTTGAGTTACCTTCTGGTAACCCCTCTGGTACTTGTATCCCGATTACAACCACCTCTTTGATTGCATAGAGGGCAGTGAGAGCCTTCCTCGTCGTAAAACTATATTGCTAGTAGATTTAGCTCGTAATATTTTATATACCATAAACTAGGCTTTCCTCCTACTTTCCTATATTTTACTTTTCACGCGTCTAAATAGAACGCGATCGTGACGAACGACACATGGCTGCCCCAACCTCGGTCGGTTGGCGGGAGGGGGGCGTGGGACCCGCACGTTAAAAAAAATAAATAAAAAATAATGTGTAGCATAAGTTAGATATTAGATAATTTAACACCTTAATTTAAATCCTATATAAGAATAAGATCATACAAATTGTTCGGAGGGGGGTGGTTTCAACCTGCGCACTCGATAAATAAAAACACGGAAAGGACTTTCGGGGTTTTTCGCGACGAGCGTAGCAGGCGTATCTGCCTCGGAGAAGTCTCGCTTGCTCCGCAAGATCCGAAAAGACGAAATGGCCCAGGTATTTCAGTCTTCGTCTGCTTTGGGCTGGGCAGTGGCATAGGAGGTGGAGAACGGTCTCCTCCTCCTCCTCATCCCTGCAGCTCCTACAAAAGTCAGTGTGATGCACTGACAGCCTGAACGAATGTGTGCCAAGCAGCCAGTGGCCAGTAAGTGCCCTAACGGCAAGGGCGCAGCTTTCCCTGCTTAGTGATAGTAGCTCCTTGGAGCCCTTGGTGGATCGGCTAGGCCAGATCAGAGTGGCGGCAGGTTTTTAGGTTTTCCCATTTCCTGTCCGCGAGAAAGTGGAAATGCTCCCTACAGAGAAGTCTGCGAGTGGCCATAGGCATGCCAAGTAACTCCCTCTCCGGCAGAAGAGGGGAGGTTGTATCCTGCCGGGCCAGCTCATCTGCAGCGCAATTGCCCTCGATGTCCCTATATCCTGGGACCAAGATGAGGTGTAGGTCGTACTGCTCCGCCATTTTGTGAAGAAATCTGCGGCAGGCATTGATAGTCTTCGAGTTTGAAGATGACTATCCGAGAATATGCAAATTGGGGTTCCACCACCGGATGCGGGGAGCTGATCCAGGGCTCCTTTAATGGCAAAAACTTCTGCCTGAAAGATGCTGCAGTGGTCGGGTAGCCTGAAAGACTCGTTTAGTTCCAGGTGCTCGGAGTAAATACCTCCACACACCCGGCCATCTAATTTAGAGCCATCCGTGAAGATATGAAGGGACCTCGGCGGTCCAGGTTGTCCCAGGTTCCATTCCGTTCTGTCCGGAATGTGAACCAGGAAGGATGTGATCGGATGATCAGAAGGGATACAGTAGTCAGTATTTCCCTCGATAATGTGTGGAGTGCAGTCGAGATTCGTATGCCCAAAACTCGTCTTCCTCCACAGGCCCGCGCCGTTCAGCCCTAGTGCCGAGAGTGACACGGTCATCTCTCCCATTATTTCAATTAGGACGATGTCTAGGAGAACGTGCAATGCGTCTCCCGGAGTCGTGCGCAGGCCGCTGTTATACAGATCTCGGCCATGCGTTGAATCCTTCTTAGTTTGCCCAGGCATGTGGACCGCTTGAGGGCAGGCCACCAGATTGCCACTCCATAGAGGAGTATCGGGCAGATAATAGCCGTGTACAGCCAACGGACAATTTTAAGGGTCATACCCCATTGAAGCCCTATCGCCTTGCGGCAGGTGTAGAGTGCGATTGTAGCCTTTTTGGCCCTTTCGTCCGTATTTAGGCCCCAGTCTAGTTTTTTGTCCACGATTAAACCTACATATTTGGCCTGATTTTTAAGGGGTAGGGGAATCCCCCAGAGCTTAGGGGGTATCCATTTGGGGATTTTGTATTTCCTCGTAAAAAGGACCAGTTCAGTCTTTGCTGGATTTACTCCCAGCCCGCATCTGGCTGTCCAGTCCGCCAGAAAACGAAGACTGTTACTCATCCTATCACAAAGGGTTTGCGGGAATTTACCCGTGAACGCTTAAGCCACTTCATCCCCGTAATTAACCGCCACATTCCATAGTAGAGGGGAGAGGTCTCCACCCTGGGGAGTGCCTCTATTGTCTTGTCTGGAGATGGTTGACCCCCCCAGTATTGCCTCCACCGTTCTGCTACGCAAGATGCGGTCAATGAGACCCACTGTGTGTTGACCAACCCCCAGCTTAGTCAATGCCATTGTTATTGAGCCTGGGAAGATGTTGTTGAAAGCGCCCTCTATGTCGAAGAAGGCGACGAGTGTGAACTCCTTTTCGTGGAGCGATTTTTCAATTAGAGAGGTGAGCGAATGGAGTGCTGTCTCTGTAGATCTGCCTCTCCAATACGCATGTTGCCATTCTGATAAGGATGATTGGGGAATAGTGATTCTTAGGTGAAGACTTATGAGTCTCTCCAGCGTCTTCAGTAGAAACGATGAGAGACTTATCGGCCTGTAGTCCTTGGGTGTGCAGTGCGAAGGCTTGCCTGCCTTGGGGATGAACACCACGGCAGAGCCCGCATACCGTGGTAAGCCTAGTTGAAACTGATGGGTCGGCCGGTCCACCAGTTTTCGGATACTAGAGTCCAAGCACACCCCGTAACCCCCACCGTAGAGCCGGGGGGAACAGGCACAGCGCCGACACCCAAGAGGTCGCGAGACCCGGCTAGCCCGCCTAGTTCGCAGAGAACGAAGCCGGCAAAGAAGTGCAGGGCATCCCGTGAGGCAGCTTGTCTGCAGGATCTCCTTGAGTTGGGGAACCTGCTGCAGGAGGTGTCCCAAAAAATGATGGACAAGTCCTTGCGCCACATCACCATCGCCACGAGGGAGATGATCGGGAAGATGACGGCCCTCCACTCAAGCATCCTCAAGGCGAGCATGGTGGCCGCCAAGGATGATGGCGGCAGCCAGGAGAGCCACGTAGCTCCTAAATTGTGCCCCAAGTGCGCTCAGAGCACACATACAGTTGACACAGAGCAGCAGACCAAGACGGTGTGGAGAAAGGAGGCTCCTCCAACTCGCGTTCTGCAGCAGAAAGGAGCAAAAGCGCCCATGAAACCCCGCGCTAAGCCCCATAAGGCAGCGCGAGAAGCCGAGGTGTTTTACTCAGCCGCCCGGAATCCCGAGAGCCGCGCTATATGCGAGTACGACTAGGAATTGGTCGCGAATAAGCCGAGGACAGCGCGTCGCACACGCCCCGACGCCGTCATAGTGCAGGCGCGAGGCAAGTACTATAGCGAAGTCCTCGCTATGGCGACTAGGAGGGACGACAAACAACTGTCGGACCTGGGCAGCTGTGTCTCTAAGGTTCGCCGTACCACCAATGGCAACCAGCTACTGGAAGTGGCCAAAGGCAGCACTGAGGGCGCTGAGGCCATGAAGAAGTGCATCGAGAAGGTGCTCGGCGATGCAGCGTTCTCGTCCTGGAGCTGCGCAACATCGACTCCATCACCACAAAGGAGGAGGTCTGCGCAGCCATCGCGGGCCAATTTAACACTCAGCCGGAACGGATCAAGGTTCGTAGCATGCGCCTCGGGTACGCAGAGACCCAATCGGCGGTGATCAGCCTGCCCGTCCCCTTGGGCAAGGCTGTCTTACAACGCGGAGAAGTCCATCTGCAGGACCCGGGAAACACAGGGCCCACCGAGGTGCTATAGATGCCTGGAGCTGGGGCACATCGCATTGCACTGCAGAAGCCCTGTAGATAGGATATGGCGAGCCGGGGCACAAGGCAGTCACGTGCAGCAAGAGAGGCATCATGCCTTATCTGCTCAGCGGCCGGAAGGAAGGAGACGAGGCACTGGGCTGGCGGTAGAAGCTGCCCAGCTGCAAGCAATGGGAACGCGAAGACACAGGCCTAAATGCAGCTAATTCAGCTAAACCTGAATCACTGCAGAGCCGCGCAGGATCTCCTGACACAGACGGTACGCGAGCTCTGCTCGGAGGTGGCGCTCCTCAGCGAGCCCTAGGCAGCAGCCGCGACTGGGCAACGGACAGTTCTGGCAGGGCGGCCCTGTGGCTTTGGGGACTGGAGGCACTGGAGATGCGGGACATAAAGTCGGCCGAAGGATTCGTCCGAGCCTGTGTTGGCGGACACTGGGTGTACAGCTGCTACCTGGCACCCAGCCTCTCGTTGGAGGCCTACTGCAGGATTCTGGACGAGCTACGCAGCGACTTGCAAGGAAGGTGCAACGTGGTGGTCGGTGGCGACTTTAACGCCTGGGCCATGGAATGGGGGTCCCCCCAGACCAATGCCAGAGGCCGACCGGTGTTGGAGGCCTTTGCTTCCCTGGATATTGTCTTTTTGGACGAAGGCTCCCAGCAGACTTTCAGCAGGGCAGGAGCGGGGTCAATTATTGACCTCACCTTTGCCAGTAGCGCGCTGGCTCGCCACGCAAGCTGGAGAATCAGCCAGGCCTACACTGCTAGCGACCACGAGGCCATCAAGTGCTCGTTAGGCATAGCAGGCCGACGGGGAAGAGCCCTGCCGCGGTCAGGAAAGCGTTCCGGCAAGACACCTTCAGGCCGCACGCTTTTGCTCTCGCCCTGGAGAGTTCTCGGCAGACGAGGCTGACGGGGCCAATATAATAGCCAACAAGCTAGCGGCCGCGGTGAAAGGCGCTTGCAACCAAAGCGTGCTGCAAAGGAGGATGTTCCGGCAGCACCATTCTCCGGTGTTCTGGTGGACCGAGGAGATTGCCGACCTGCGCCGCAAATGCCACCGCAGTAGAAGGCTTCTGCAGCGTGCCAAGGGAACCCCGCGCCTTCCTGCATGCAACGAGCGCTACAAGGCGGCAAGAAAGAAGCTGAAGGTAGCCATCAGGAACAGCAAGCGGGAATGCTTCCTCAAGCTGTGCGATGCTGCCGACGACGATCCATGGGGAGGAGCCTACAAATTGGTGGTGAGGAGGCTTAATGCTGAGGGGCAAAGCCCCATATGACCCGGAATCCTTGGAGGGATTAGTCAGTGCCCTGTTCCCGAGCGGACGGCAGGTCGTGAGCTTCCACAGTACGGAGTCGGGTGCCATCCATTGGGTCACGGATGCGGAGGTTCTCCTGGCCAGTCGGAACCTAAAGCCCAAGAAGGCACCGGGACCAGACGCGATCCCAAACAGGGCGACTAAGTTGACCTTGGCGCTGCTGGCGACAGAAGTTGCCGGCCTGTTCAACAAGTGCTTCCTGGAGGGGACTTTCCCTGACAGGTGGAAAAGGCAACGGCTGCTGCTCCTTCCCAAGCCTGGAAAGCCACCAGGGGAGGCATCCTCCTAGAGGCCAATCTGTCTGCTGGACACGATTGGACAGGTCTTCGAGAAGGTGATCTCGACCAGGCTGAGCTCGGCGATAGATGCAGCGGGCTGTCTCTCCCCGGACCATTATGGCTTTACTAAGGGGAAATCCACGTTGGACGCTATCTTGAGGGTCGTCATGGTGGCAGAAGAAGCCATAGCAGGATCCAGGTGGAAAGGAGGGACGAAGTCCTATTGTCTTGTTGTCATCCTGGACATTAGGAACGCTTTAACCTCGGCGGACTAGGGCCGAACGCTGGAGTCCCTTAGGAGCTTCGACATCCCAGGGTACCTGCTGAAGATAGCCCATAGCTATTTCAGCAACCGCATGCTCACACTGGATACGAGTCTGGGTTCCGGAGCACACAAAGTCTCAGCTGGAGTCCCGCAGGGCTCCGGTTTGGGACCCCTGCTCTGGAATACCATATACGACGGAGTTTTAAGGTTGCCAATGCCAGCCAGCACTAGCCTGATAGGCTTTGCCGACGATGTCGCAATAGGTTGCGAAGGAGCTTGCGACAGTGGAGGCTCGCGCCAACGCGGCCATTGAAGCCGTGGAGTCATGGCTGGAAGTCGCTGGGCTGCAACTGGCGGCCCACAAAACGGAGGCCGTGCTGATTTCGAGCCGTGAGGCGGTGGAGTCTGCCAGAGTGCTGGTCGGAAGGACTACGATACAGTCACAGCGGGTAATAAAATACCTTGGAGTCCTCATCGACACGCGACTGTCCTTCAAGAGCATCTGGAGTATGTCCACAAAAAGGCCAGCGGGACTGCAAGCGCGCTCTCAAGGATGCTGCCGATCACGAGAGGGCCGAAGCAGGTATCTAGGAGACTGCTAACCTCGGTGGTTACCTCGCAGATCCTGTATGAGGCGCCTGTGTGGTCGAAAGCCACCAAGGTGAGAAGCTGTATGCGAGGGGTGGAGGCAGCATACAGGCTGTGTACCATCAGGACAGCGTGCGCGTTCCGGACCACTTTGGAAGATGCGGCGCTGGTCATCGCCGGTCTAGTTCCGCTCACCGAGCTTGTACGCGAAAGGAGCGAGATCTTCTTGACCTCGCAGGACAGGTCAGCAGCGCAGCAGCGATCCAGAGCCGAGCTCAAGGCTGACGCCAGGAGGAGGAGCTTAGAGAGTTGGCAGTCCAGATGGGACTCCTCTTCTAAGGGCCGATGGACTCTTTCCCTCATCCCGGCCTCGAAGCAATGGATACAGAGGCAGCACCGGCAGGTTGACTTTTACCTTACCCAGGCGCTAAGTGGACACGGCTGCTTCCGCAGTTACCTGAAGCGCTTCGGACACGAGACGGAGGACTGGTGCCCTAAGTGTGGCTCGGGCATCGTGGAGGACGCGGAACACGTCCTCTTTGAGTGCCGCAGGTTCGGCTACGAGAGGCAAGAGCTGGAGGCAGCAGAAGGATGCACGATCAGCACTGACTCACTGGTGCCGACAATGCTGAGGGACCAGGGACGGTGGGATGCGGTAGCCACGTCTTGAAGACGTTCAGGACTCTGGAGAGAGGACGGAAGGAGCAGGCGGAGTAGGGGCACACGCGCAGGCGGCGGTACCGCACGGCGCGGAACCCTTAGTCTATCGTCCGTTCTATCATTGTTGCTTTTTTCTTTTATGTTATACGTTAATTATATTTAGTGAAAATAAACCTCGAATACAAAAAAAAAAAACAAAAAAAAAAAGAAAAGCACACCCCGGACACGCATCCCTCGGCATATTCTGTTCCACCTTGGATTTTGGTAATTATTTGGGCAGTTTTCTTCTTCCCGCCCGACTGCCATTAGTCAGCATCCTCAGCAGAGACATGACCTAATGGAACCTGCTTCCAGCCGCCCTCACGAGGAGAGTATAGTCGCACTTCCAGCGGTGCGGACAGTTACGGCAGGTGATTTCTCACCCGTTGTTTCCCCTGTACGCCCGCTGGCTAACGGCCGTAATAATCACTTAATATCAATAAATAAATAAATATGTGTGATAAATAGTAGATTTTATAATGGAAAATTAATGGTTTTTAAGACAATTTTTTAATTTTTTTATTATTGTCAAAATCCAATTATTTATGCACTTCTTATTCAAAATAATCATTCAAATAATCAAAGTTTAATATTGTTGATGACTAATTATTTTTTATACATTTATTTCATATCATTAAGTGTCCTTACAAAGTCAGGAATTGAAAAACAAGCCGCCAATATAGGAAAAAATTCATGACTGCCATACAATTTCGTACTGCGCAGCGACTGTGCTTGTAGCCGAATTTGCACGGAGCCGAGCGTTTCTTAGGCTGAGTTGAAAGCATACTTTGCTTCGGAAATTCGGGGAGGCAGATTGGGGCAGCCGATATTTTTTGAATATGATAAAGAACATATTCAAGAACAATACCTCTTACGCCAAACCCATCAATCGGTGTAGATTCATTTTTGACATTCCATCAAAGTTAAAAAATATGTAAAAAATTAGTACATCGGTAAAACAGGTATGCCTGCACGAGCAAAACAATACTTCAACTTTATTCTACCTCGGTTTTACCAAGATTTTATTTTACAAAAAAAATCGACCGCAAAAGTCTGAATTTTTCTAAATAACTCTTCCGGCTTTATTTGCAACTCAAAGAGGTTTAACTTTGAGCACGTGCAACTTCTTAAATACTGACCCGAGTTGAATTTTTTGGATTCAATCCTTTCGAATGCAATAACCAATTTTGCGAGCCATTGTTACCAAAAAGTAGATTTTTGCAACGTATCTGTATCTTTCCGGCAACTGTGCGTAGGTCTTTATTTTTACAGTAAAAAATAAGAACTAAAGACAAGAAACTTAAAACGAGCTTTTGTGAGCGCGTTGGATGCTCAAAGTCCCCAGGAAGAGGGGAGAGAGAAAGTGTTTGGGATCACACTGCCTCGAAAAAATAAGCGAACTTTTGATGAAATACCAGACGGCCTTAGTTTTGGAAAGCGTTGGATACGCTGAGCGCTTGTCGACATGTAGAAGCGTTTGGTAATCCTGACCACACGACTGGCACCGGTTGTCACTGCGGCAAGATCCCGTGGAATGAAGGTGGGCCAGGCAATTGACGCAGTACTTCTTATCCATGACTGCTTGGAGCCGTTTCTCAGCGTTAAGCCGAAGGAAACGGTGTCACTGCCGAAGACGATGGTTCCCTTGACAGACACGGCATGTGTAGAATATAATACTTCGGGAACGTTTGCATATATAATACTTCGGGAGAAGTAGTTACTCGTGTAGAGAACGAGGAAATCCTTTGGATCGGTGGGGCTACTTGCCTTGCAGTATCCGGAGGAATCGGTACACTGGAGGAGCAGGTGCCTGGATGCCACAAAGTGTGATGCCGACAGTGACACGTGAAACACTTAAGCACAACTGCTTTTTCTATAAGTAAGAGGTACGATCCTCTGTCGTCATCCGGAGGAAGTGTGGACATATACGCACTGGATGATGGAGGATGGAGGCGCAACTTAGGAGGTTGGTTAGAATCTATAGTCTCTATGGCTCTCAGTAAGGAAAAAATCATGTTATTGCCAAGTAGGAGTTTCGGCGAGCGGAAACCATCGTTGGTGAGTGGAGAATTGTAAACTATGGAACGAGCTTCACCACTAGTCTTCGCATTTAAATAGAACAACTTTTCAAAAGGGGTCAGCAGGATTGTCTATATAGACCGTTGTGAAAAAGTCTCGGAAAGTCGGCCTGCGCATATAATCGCCCGAGACAGACATTTTATCGGGCACGGAGGAAGCCGACAGCCAGACGAAAAGGAGTTTTGGGGCGGAACGGGTTTAATATGAGCTGCTTTAAAAGCGATCGTGTCGATCTATTTCATGAGCTGGGCGAAACACCCCCACACCAGTGCCGGTCAGCAACGGAGCGATGACCGTTCGATACCACCTATCCCCGCACACCGTACCGGCTCAGCACGACGACACCAGCCGTACCACGGAACGCTGACAATCCACCTTCTCCGCACCCCGCGCCGAGTCAGCACAACGACATCCGCCGTTGGAGCGAACTGCGAAGCTTGCAGTTCTCACCGTGCTCCAATTGCTTGGCCCGCCGGCCGGCGTCTGAAGCTTGGTGGCTGAAAATAATAAAACGGCAAGGCAAGAATTGTTGACTATCGTTTAACTTTACCACTGGGGATCATTACTTAGAGTTCCTTACCACTGGAAAAACTCTGGCGCGATTGCCGCAATTATTTCGGAATCTCAGCTATGTTTAGGTATAGCTGCCCTGTCATCCTCCAACAGGACTTAACTTGTATGTAATTTGCAATGTCTATATGTTTGCCTATGATTGCATGTAGCGCAGCTCAGGATAGAGCAAAGGGAAGACAATAAATATATGTTTATTTTGACTTAACTAAAGATAGAGCAGGGGCGAGTAAATAAATAAGTGCACAAACAAATTATTCGGCGCTTCTCTGCCGACGTTTTGGATATATTTGTTGGCAGAGGATATTTAAATAAATATTTTTAGTATGCACAATTTGGAATTATATTTGTGGTGTAAATAGTGTGAATTATTAAGACACCCGTTCCAGACAGAGAAAACGAAAAGAAATTCGGATTTTAATGGTTCACTACGGCTTATTGCATTAATTTAATTATGCCCTCTTGAATTTTTGGAATTCGCATTAATTTAATAATAATTAATTGCGAAAATTGGATTAGAATACTTGGACCTGGAATTTGATGCTGCCGTAGTGTCGGATCAATCGGACTCGGGTTTAGACAAAATCATAAAGTGTTTACTTATCTTGTGCGGTTTTTTAGCATCAAAGCTTCAACCTGCACACTCGATAAATTATAACTTGGAAAGGACTTTCGGGGTTTTGAGCAACGTGCGTAGGTTTTTATTTGTAGAGGAGGAAGTTAGAACTAAAATCAAGAAACTTAAAACTAGCATTTGTGTGCGAATTGAAAGCTGAAAGTCCCGAGGAATAGGGAGAGAGAAAGTGAACGGGGTGGGGGCTCTGTTAAGGAAGCCTGCGCGCCTGTCGCCGCTTCGATCTGACTCAGCCAGTGGGAGTTGGCAGTCACATGCCGACTACCAAAAACCGAGCATACGTGGTGAAGAACCACATCCTGCTCCAGGTGCCCCTGCTCTAGACTAAATATGGCGGATCTAGAGAGGACAACTCGAATAAAACCCGTAATCACCGGTGTTACCGTACCGTCCTCCCTTGATGAATGGCACTACGTTAGTGTGTCTTTTAACGGTGGCTTCCGGATACCTGGCACCTCCGGTCGTACAAGCGCCCGATCCGGGGTATGAGGTTCTTCCCCGGGGGGATACTCCCTTCCTCATTACTCATTACTCATTATAAACAATAAGCCTCTCCCAAGGTCGACAAACAAAAGTGGATCGCACCTTTCGACCGGGCTGGATGATATTTACATGCGGGAACGCGGAGACAGCCGAGTGGCTAAGCACAGAGGTGCCAAAGCTTCGGCTGTGGAAGGACGCCCGCATCAAGATAGTTCAAAAGGCAGTGGCTCCATGTACCGCTGTCTTCATCGGCTACTTTTCGCTTCCAAGCGCGGACATGAAAACGGCTGAGGTTCTTAATCTCATTGAAGGCCAAAACAGCGGCCTGCGCGTGGGAGACTGGCGTGTCTTGCACGCAGTGGCCCAGGAGCCCACAGCAGCGCAAAAGATCTTGCGCCCACTCTTTGGGCGCATAACGCGCGGAACCGGGCGCATCACTCGAGGCACCGGGCGCGTTAATAAGAGTGCGAGGCGCGAGTGCGAGATGGCGGCCAAGGGCCGCAAGAGAGCGGACTAATGTCCAGTCCCCCTCCCTCCACCCTCTCCAACACCCGGAGACACCTGAGATGTCTCCAAGCGAACCTCCATCACGCAAAGGCCGCATCAGACGTCCTTTGTGAGAGGTTCGCTACAATGGACATAGCATTTATCCAGGAGCCACCGATAAACGCCGGACGTGTCCTGGTGTTAAGCACCCCATCTGGTAAGCTGCTCTATGCAAACGACCAACCTCGCCCTAGAGAGGCGTTGTTAATTAACAAAACTCTAACATTTGTTCCCCTTTCACAGTTCATAACTGAGGACCTGGTGGCAGTTTGGGTGAAATTACCCACTGCCCATGGCGAGCAGGAGGCAGTGCTGGCCTCCGTCTTTCATCCCGGCGACTCGGAGGACGTGCCTACGGCGGCTACCTGTTCCCTGATAGAGCACTGCCAAAAAACCGGCTCAGATGGATAATCGCCTGCGATGCCAATGCGCATCACACGGTCTGGGGGAGCAGTAACATCAACAAAAGAATTGAGTGCCTTTTTGAATACATTATTAGTAATAACGTAGGTTAACTAAATCAGGGCAGCGAACCTACATTTATTAATGCGATTAGAGAGTAGGTCCTTGACTTTACTCTCTGTAGTATGAACATGTTCTCCGTTGTATTGAACTGGTTCATTGCGAGTGATATCACTATGTCAGATCACCAACACATTAGATTTGACAAAGGATGCGCCTCACAATGTAGCCTAGCTACTAGAAGTCCCAGAAAGACCAACTGGGATCTTTTCTGTGTTGAGCTTGAGCAACCCAGAAACTGCTCCACCCGTCCGCTAACATCCATAGACGAGTTCGAGCGTGAAGCTACTGTGCTTCACGCAAATGTTGAATCACATATTACGAAAGCTGCGAACAATAGGTTCGCAAGATTAAAAGGGCCGTTCCTTGGTGGAAAAAAAACTTTGAACACCGTCAACACTGCGGGCAGATCTCATCTCTCCCGGAAGCTGTCAGGCTACAAAAAGCCCTTTAAAAGGACCACTCAAACGGCATCTGCACGCTGAAAAAGCCGGATGGAACATACACAAACAACCCAAGGGAAACGAGCAGCTTACTCCTGGCCCCTCACTTTCCTGGGTGTTTGGAGCAACCCATTTTAGCAAATGGACTAAAGTAAAAGTCGTGTTTATCCCAAAGGTAGGGAAGAAAGATTCCCAGTTGCCTAAATCATATAGACCGATTAGTCTTAGCTCCTTCTTCCTTAAAACTATAGAGAAGATAATTGACCAGCACATTAGGGAGGTGAATCTCAAGCATCTTCTCCTTCACAAATACCAATTTGCGTATCAAGCTGGTAAATCAACTGAGATTGCCTTTCATTGCCTTACAACAACCATTGAAGAGGCCATTGCCGCTCAACAGGTAGCACTAGGTGCCTTTTTAGACGTCTCAGGAGCTTTTGATAATACGTCATACGAAGCTATTCCTTCCTCTCTGTTCGGAGGGGGCTGACTTTAACCTGAAATGCACTCGATAAGGAAAAGCACGGAAGAAACTTTTCGGGGTTTTGCGCGTCGTGCGTGTGGGTTTATTGGTAGAATGGTAAATTAGAACTAAATACAAGAAAGTTAAGCCTAGCTTCAGTGAGCGGATTGGAAGCTCAGTGGACGAAAGTCCCGTG
>VNJU01004393.1:6407-92245 GCA_008042675.1 Drosophila seguyi
CCCCCACCCCCCCAAACCCCTCTCCACCCATGACAGGCGAGGAAGGACAATGGCAGGGACATTGACAGCGGTTCGGTCGGTACACAGATCCCCCGAAGGCCTGCCAGTGAATAAGTGAGTGAGTGAGTGAGTGAGTGAGTGACTGAGTCACTGATTGAGCAAATGAATAGCTGGCCAGGCCTAAATGCAGGTCAAGTGAGTGCCCAAGTGAGTGTTAGTTTGGATATTAGCTGCCAGTTCGAACTATTCGTTGAGTTTAGCTGGAATGTGTTTATCAATGAAGAGTGATTAAGCAAATGAATAGCTAGCTAGGCCTGAATGCAGGCGAAAGTGAGTGCCAAGTGAGTGACAAGTGAGTAACAAGTGAGTGTCGAGTGAGTATAAGTTAGGTTATGAGCTGCCTGTTCAAATTATTCGTTGAATATTGAACGAAACTTGCTTAAAAATAAGGGGTGACTTAGCCACTGTTTAAGGGAATGAATAGCTCCTAGGCCTTAATGCAAGTCAAGTGAGTGCCAAGTGAGTATCGTTTGAGTGTAAGTTAGGTTATGAGCTGCCCGTTCGAACTACTTATTCCTTAAATTCCGCCGGAACTAACTTAAAAATGATTACATTTGTGCCCGGCGAACCTTAATTTCTATACGAGACTCTCATTAGAAACTGAATTCACTGCCAATCAGTGATTTATCCCCCCCATCCCCAAAGAGTGAATAATTTGCCATGCTTTAGAGTGCAGAGTGCCGGCTTTGTTGTGAGTGTGGTATGAGTGTGACTGTGAGTGTAACTGTGAGTATGACTGTGAGTGTGACTGTAAGTGTGCATGCAGGGAAAATCGCATCTGATTAGGGGCTAAAAAGAACTCGGGGATTGATCAAATCAGGACACTCGATTACTCATTCACTGCACTCATTACACTTGATGAGTGTTTGCTGCTGTTGCTGCTGCTGCTGCTGCTTATCTCTCAATGCTGCCCCCAGCCCCTCATAAACTTGTTACTTACTACCGAGAGTCTGGAAGAGGGGAAGCACTACCGTCCTGGGGCACTACCAGACGGTGTTCCTTGTTGTCATAATAGCCTTTGCCAGCCACGCCCCCTACCAAGCAGAGCCGAGGGCGTTCTATAATAAAAGAAAACAACTTAACCAAGTAGAAGATGCACTGCAAGCAGAGAGTAGGGACAATTAAAGCTTAAAAAAAAATATAAAAACTACAAGAATAACTTGAGAAAACATTTTAAAATTTTGAAAATATTTAAAAAAAAATTTTTACAATTAATTTCATAATTATTTGCATAATATATACAAGTGAAAATCATTATTTTTTGTACAAACCAAGACTCTGTTGCCTTGACAATCAGCTTCGTTTTATTTTTTGAGGGGAAGAGCTGCATCATTGGGCAGCTATAAGCGGCTTTTGTACATCAGCAGCAGCAGTGGCAGTGGCAGTAATAACAGCAACAATAACAGCTATTACAGATACACCAGCATTTTCCACAAGCACAACAATAACAACAACAAAAATAGCAAAAGCCAAAGCCAGAGCAGGTGCATAAGGAAAAGCGTTAAGCTGCGCAGTCAGCGGTTGTCGGTGGTCGGTTGTCGTTGTTTCGGTTTCGTTTTAAAGTTTCCTTTTATCTAAGATGAATAATCTAGCAGCAGCAGTTGAGTCCTGACCAAAAAAAAAAAATAAATAAATAAATAAAAAAAAAAGAAACCAACCCCAACCCCAGGTCCAACCGACCGCTGACCAGGCCCCCTCTTTATGCCCACCCTTTTCCACCTCGTTTTCATCAAGAAAACCGCAACCGCAACCGTCGCACCTTTTTACATTTTTATTGTGGCTTCTGGGATACCCTGGCAGGTAGGGTAGGGTACGATTAAAGAGGTGTGATGGCACTTTTCTTTTGGGTATATTAATTGGTTCAAAAATTATAGGAGAAATTTTGGAATTTCTTTGATTTAATTCGGTAAATTCGTAAGTGAGAATTTTTAAGTTAATTCATTGCTTTCCTTTTGGTTTTAAGTCCTCTTTTTGTGTGTGAAAAAATATAATGCTTGTATACATATTAATAAATTAATTAAATGTGCATATAAAATATAAAAGATATAATTAAAAATATATCTAAAAAATTTAATAAGTTTAAAGCAATATATTTAGAGCCAAAAATAAGAGAAGAACCTTGAGAATTTGTTTAACTTGAGCAGAATTTTTACTTGCTTATTTTAAGCACACTATTTGATTTCTTTTCATTTTTGTTTTAAGACTTTTAAAGACTTTTAAAATAAAATATTTTTGATACAAAAAAATCAATTTGTAATCTAGTAAATATAATCCGTTTATATAAATATTTATAGAGCCAAAAATAATAGTAAAACTTAAGGAATTTCTTTAACTTAAACTCCTAAATTCGTACTTGAGAATTTTAAGCCTCTTTTTAGTGTATTTTTTTCGACTTCTTGGCCATAAAAAAATATTAAAATTAACATACTTATATACTAATTTTAAAATTATTTAATATCTATAATTGAAATATACAAGTTACTATATTTTTAATTAAAAAAAAAAAATACTGCCATTTAAAAAATAAAAAATTGTATATAAAAAATATGAATTTTATATGCATATTATTTTTTTTAACAAGTTGCTCTTCAGTTTTGTCTCTTGGCACTTTTTCCTTAAACTCATATCCCAGAAAACATAGTTCCTGATATGTTCTCTCTAAGATCTAAGGCACTACATATATATTCAAGGGGTAACCCCGGGGCTGGTCATATGAGCATCTCCCTTCCCTGCACATTATGCTCTGTGCTTGGCCATTCTGCTCCTGTGGAGGCATCTACTCCGGATAATCCAGCAGCATCTGTAGCCAGGCAACTCCCCAGCCTCAGCCTCCGACTCCACCTCCGCCTCCTTCCCACCTGAAGCAGGGTGGAAGGTCGCTCGGGTGGTAGGCGGCTAGGTGGGGGTTGCCGCTGGCCAAAAGCTTAATCCTTGTGCGGAAATAACGTTACGCAGCAGCAGCAGCCAGAGTTGCCACAGTTGCCGCAGTTCTTTTTGTTTTTATTTTGTTTTTTCCTGTTTTTCTTGTTGCTGTTTAGTTAACTCAATAAACGCAAGTGGCTCAAGGGCGGGGAAAAATAATCTCTTCTCCTCCCCCCCCCAGTATCTTTTCCGCCTTTCTCCCCTCCCCCTTCCCCCCTCTTCTGCTGGCTGGAAAAGTGCTGACATTTGCGCAAAAATTCTCTCATGCTCATTTACTTGTTTACGTTATTTCTCATTGTCGCCGGATTGTTTGCTGTTGTTTCTGTTTGTTTGTTGCCGCTTGTTACTTGAGTGTAGCCGTTGTTGTTGTTGCCGTTGTTGTTGTTGTTATTGCTGTTGACAATTACACAAAAAACTGTTAGCATTTACCGCAAACATACGGCCGAGTCAGGTTTGAATAGATGGAAATCGCCAAAGATGCGAAGGGAAACCAGAAGCTTACACTTAAGGAAATTGGGTTTGAAAAGTGACAAAAATAAGTAATAAATAAATAGTAAAAATATTTTTAAAAATATTTAATGGATATAAATTATTGTAATAAGAAAAAGTTAAAGATTAACAATGAAATAAAATATTACAAGAAATTCTGCATTTGCTGTCTAAAATCACGCATACGCCATGTTTAACTCTTGTATTTTGTGGGTATATAGGTATATTTTAGTATGTTAAGAAACAAAACTAAATAAAAATAATATTTCAAGCCATATTTAAAAGAAATAACTTATTAAAAATAAATAAATATTAAAGTTCTACAAATAATAATGATTTTACAAAAAGTCGTATGTCGTAAATTACGCATACGCCATGTATAACCCATGTATTTTGTAGATATATGAGGTATATTCTAGTATATAAAAAGACAAAAATAAATAAAAATAATATTCAAACCCATTTAAACGAGAAAATCTTAAAGATTTGCCTTCAAATAGGATTTTTAAATAAATTTTTAAATTTTTTTAAATAAAATCACGCATACGCCATGTGTTACTCATGTATTTCATATTATTTACTTAATTTAAAATTATAAATTAATGTCTATACTATTTTTATTTCAGTGCAGCGACGACAGTGTCGTGTCAACAGATAGAGAGAGAGCGAGAGCGAGACGGCGAAGAAAATGGCCAGCAGTCAGCACTTTTTGGTCGTAAAAGCTGAAAGGCCACGGAGAGGGGCAGAATCCCGGGGTGATGGGCTAACTACTACTACCACCCACGCCCACTCCGAAGGCCGACTATCCATTAAAACGTTAAAAGCTTCTTGAGAACGCGTAAAAACTATTTGGCTATCTGGCTCTGCCACTTTCCCAGTCTCCAGTACCCAGACCCCAGGCCATGTCCAAACCCGAATCCTAGCCCTCTGCTCAGCATCCCAACCAAATCCTGCTCCTGGAGGTCCTGCTCAGCTGCTGCTTCTTCTTCAACTTCAGCTGCGTAACATCATTAAAACTTGAATAATCAGCTATCCATCTCCTTCTCCGGCCAAAAGGAAGAACAACAACAAAGTAATTCACTTTTCCGTTTGCAATTTGGTGCGATTTTTCTTCCTTTTATTTTATTTCATTTTTTTTTTTTTTTTTTGCCTGGTACTGGGGTTAGTTTTATTTGGTTCTGGAGAGTTAGGGGGAAAAGGGGGTTTCCTATATCGAAGGGAAATGGAAAATGGTTAGCGAATACAATTGAATGTTAAAGTAAACACAGAATGAGGGAAATTGGTGCGGGGGGAAAATTTAAGCCAAGGGGGAGGTTTTTTTTTTAATATATTTCATTTTGTCAAAGCTTAAATACAAGAAAATAAATATTATTTTCTTTTAAAACATAACATATACGCTTTTGTGGTTAATTATAATATGTATAGGTTAGGTTACATTGAGCAGCATTTTGTGAGGTTATGCTGGCGAATGAACAAGAACAAACATGCAAATTACATAAAAATGCAATAAATCTTGTTCCAATTATGAATACAAGCCCAAAACCAAATTTAAAAAACCAAAAAGAACTAAAAAGAAATCACAAAAGTCCTAGCCGCATGACACACTTGGCAACCCTAATGGGTTCACAATTATTCGAATAAATGTTAATATATTCGCATGTGAATATTCATAACGGGGAGAAGAATTCAATAACCGAATAATTACGAGTGCGCCCTAAAGAAAAACCCAGAAAATTAAACAGAATAAACAAATTCAATATTATTCATCATATTCATCAATGCAAATAGTTTGGAAACCATCTTCTAGTCACAAAAAGCGAGTCGAATAAAAAAATAAAGCCAATAAAAACCCGATTTCAAGCAAATTTCCGTACGAATGCATTTGAATAAGCATCAAAAGCGTGCCGTGAATGTGGGTGTAAATGAATGAATATTCATGAGGACCTGAAAAACAAAATAAAAAACAACCAAAACGATAGTCGATAACCCGCCGCAGGGGGCTGCCAATCGATTGGCCATCGATAAAGATTTGTGCCGCTTTCGAAACGGAAATGATTGCCGAATGGCAAGTAAACAAAATAATTTATCATCTCGGCGGAAGTCCTTGCCTGGAGATGTCTAAAAGGGAAATACGCCTGCCGGGCCCCGCCACAGAACCCGGAAAAACACCCTTCCAAAAAAGAGGGAAAAAAGAGAGTACGGGGTAACCAAATTTTGGCGCAAACAAAATTAACGGTAATAACTTGGACTTGGCCAAGCAAGAAAGGGGCGAAAAAAAATTACAAAAATAATAAAAACGAGCAAAGCGTTCCGCTGCATTTGCATGTGTGTGTGTGTGTGTGTGTGTCAGGGTTGCCACGTTCTGCGTTGAGCAAATAACCATAATGAAGTTTGCAAAGTTTTTTGACACATGCAACACCCCAGGAAGCGACAGGAAAAATATCAAGACAAAAAAAATGCGACATCTGCGAAGACAGGACACTGAAAGAAAATTAATTAATCCCTAAAATATATATATTTTTTTAAGCAAAATTAATTATATTAAAAATAATGTAAATATAACAAAATTTTGAATTATTTCTTGAGTCTAGCTGTATATCTCTTAATATTTTTTAACCTCTATTTGATAGTAACTTTTTTTATCTTTAATCTTTAAAAAATATCTGAAATAATCGCATTTTAAATCGATATTTATCGATATTTTGACAAAATTTACATATTCAGGCCAACTACAAATTTATGGAACTTAACTAATATACATGAATTTTTATACAAAAAAATCTTTAAAAAAAAATCCTAAGAGACTTTTAAATTTTTTTAAATTTCCCACCGTGTAGTCGCATGTCCTGCAGGTCCCCGGCCTTTGGCCTCCTTGCTTTTTGGCCACGGCCAAAAGTGTTTTGCGCGACTAGCAAATATTTGCAAAGTGGCAAACAGAAGTTGGACCAAGGACTCTCCTCGCAGGACCTCGGCACCCTGCTGAGCTCAACGATTTGGCCAGCGCCCCGCTTGGTTTTTTATCCAGCAAAAATATTATTTTTATTAATGCTCGTCTGGACGCTGCCCTCGCCGGCGAAGACGATGAGGACAATGATGATGGCGTCGTCATCTGGGGTGAAAATGTGTTTTATATTTGTCAAATAAACGCAGGGCGGAAAAAAAAAGCAAAAGACCGAAAAGTATTGGGTGCAAAGTTTTCCTTTCGTTTTCCCAGTTTTTCGTGTGTTTTTTCCTCAGGGGAATTGCCGCTGCCGCCGCCGCCGCAGGAAGCGGAAATCGTGCGTGTAATTGAACGGACATTGAACGAAACTTTCGGCGCAAGGTTGCGACGCCTTGGAAGAAAAAAAAAATAAAGAAAGAGAAAAAAAAAAGGGACTGGGTAAGGACTACGGCGGGTCACCATTTGTGGTCAATTTTTACGGGCGCTGTAAAAACAAAAACGCCATCGAAGAGCATCGAATGCGAGAATACAAATAAATATTGAGATAGGCGGCAAGCGGACCGATCCGGCAGATACATTTTGTATTTTTATGCCATCCATATTTTTTACGACCCTCGAGGATTCAGCCCGGGTGCCGTTTTTAGTGCCTCCAGCTGGGTCTTTGCAACTTGCCAGATCGTTTCGGGGCCAATCGAATGGGTCCTTCAGAAACTGATAGAAAAAAACAGGCAAATAAAACAGGGGCTAGATACATGGAGGTGTGTATGCCGGCTGGATGGCGAAACAATCCGGACTTTAGTCGCCCAATAAAATTAATTTACCATGGATATATTGTTGAGGTACTTGTCACATTTACACGAGGGAAAATTAAAGAAGAATAAATGGTTCTTCTTATTTTTAGTAGGAATTGAAATTGTAGGGATTGAAAACTATCTTAGAGTGCAACAATGAAGAAGACTCGACAGTGTTATTTGTAGATATAAAACCATGAAAATATATCGTTCCTTGCTTAAATTATAGACTAAAAAAGTCAGTCTCATGTCAACCTGATTATAAAGCCAAGAACTTTTAAACTTCATTTAATTTCTTATGAGAACCAATCTAATCTCTTTGGATTTTGGTACTTCGAGCCGGATCACCAGGAGGCACAGGAAAGATCTTGCAGAAACTGTTTTCTTTGTCTAAAAGCAAACGTAATAAAAGTAAGCTAATCTATAATATCTTAATTGAAAAAAACTTAGGAGAGGCTTCCAAAAAATTCTAGACAAATGAGAAGTTTACGGATAACCGGTATCGAACCGGTATTGAAAAGTTTATCAAACTGAAGAGTTTTTCTAAAATATTTTCAAGATATCTTCTGGAGAAATACATATATTTCCAGGATTTCTATCTTTATAACCCATTAAATAATTATTTATATTAAGCTGATGAGCTCTGCTAAAATCTTTTCAAAATGCTTTCTAAGGAATTAAAATTCCAAACAAATATTTTCCTCAAAATCCTCTTTGTATTCATATCATATTAATCCCTTTAAATAATTATTTAAAACCCCATAAAAAAAACTGCTTCATTTGCTTCAGCATCAGTTAACCTCTTAATGTTTTTGGCGGCATTTCAATAACACTTTCCAAAAGCCAAAGCACGTATACCTGTTCCCCCCCCCGCCATAACCCGTAGGCCCTCCTGCCACCCGTCGTCAGTGCAATCCGTCAGTTGTTTTTCGCCGTGGGCGCGACTGCTCAATTAACAAAATGACAGCGGGAAAATGGGAAAAGGGAAATGGAAAACGGGGAGGGATGTGGGAGAAGGGGTCCTCTAAGGAAGCGCTCGGGGGCATTCGAAGGAAAAGCAAATGTCAAAAGCGTTTTCTAATTTGCGCAACACTCAAAAACATTTGGGGAGGGGAAAGGGAGACGAGGGATAACAACAAAGGCAACAAATAAAGCCAAAATGTATTTAACAAAGTGACAAAAAAAAAAAAGAAATTCGGAGGGTGGGGGTAACGCTCAGCTTCTAAGCTTGACGACTGTACAAAAATGTTTAATTTATCAAATGTCAACGCCTAAAAGACGGCAACATTTGTCGTCGTCAATGACAATGATGATGGCGATGACTACGCCAAGGTCCTTGCCTCGAGACTCGCTCCCCTCTCTCTCTCTCTCTCTCAACTTGTGGCAATGTTTTTTTCTTCCCTTCTAAATATATATATATATATATTTCCTTTTTTTGTTTGAAAAATGATTGTGGATTTCCCCATACGGTATTATTTATTAGGACCATCTTCTCATGCATTTGTTTAATGAATTTGACAAGGCGACTGTACCAGGTTTTTATTTATAATTGCAAATAGAAACAAATACCTATTACTATTACCTAATACTACAAGTTTTATCTATGCTTTTAAATATATCAATTTAACCAGGTTTTTGTGTATAATTTATGTACAATTTCCACTTAAATTTTTAAAGCCTCCCGTCTAGTGGGGAATTATAAATGGTTAGCTGAGGCACTCGAAGCTCGCCGCTTAATGCTCTGCTGGGTATCATAAATATGGCCAGCTCTATGTGTCCCGCTGGGAACTTAGGCAGCCACCCAGTAACCCCCCTCCTCTCCTCTCTCTTGTCCGCACTTATTCGAGCAATTAAGCGGCCCTTTCAAAACAAATTGAAATGCAAACGCGCAGCAAATTGACTGACTCCCAGGCTCCCAATCAATTGAACCTGCCACACACTCACTAGCACACACACAGAGACACACACACACTCGCACAGCAGCACAGGTGGGGGCACAGGTGTGTGGTGCAGGTGTACAGCAGGCTAACAATTGGCAAAAGTCCCCACACCCCCAGCCGTTGGAATAAATGTCCGAAAAATGATGCAGCTGCTGATTGCTTAAAGCCAATGCAATCGCCACTCGTCTGCACGGCACTGAGAGAAAAGTAGGGACCAAGGAAAATATTTAATTTATAAATTAAATACCTTAAAGAAAATCTAATTAAAATTTAAATATAATAAATAGTGAAATGGTTAAGAATTATTTAAAAAGCTCTCAGAAATAAAAATCTTTATTATTTTACTTACAATAATTTAATAATTAATAACTTATAACTTTGGTATATATTTAAAAAAAATTTTAAACTATATAAATTGCAAATATAAATGAAAATATATATACCCGAGTCTTAAATATATTTTTCAAATACTTAAAGCTTCTTGAAGTCATAAAGCATATTTTTCCCTGTGCTCCCCTCATTATATAACTCAATGCAGGGGCTCTCAAGGGGGATCTATGGGGTACGAGCAAGGGGGGTTTCGGGTATGGTCAAGGGTAGGCGAGGGGCAGTGACTAAATGGAGGCCAGGATAGCAGAATAAATCTGATTAATAATTAGAAGCAAACAAGGACAGCCAGTGGAGTTTGCTTAAGCAGCCCGCCACTAAATTAAAAATGTCCCTCGGGCCATTCATCTCGGCAAAGTCACAAAATACACAAAATACACAAAGAAAAAAAATGGGAGAGAGAAAAGAAATATAACATAGAGAGAAAAACCCCAACAGATGATCAATGTCCCAGTGTGGAGAGAGAGGTGGCCTTAACCCATTAAGGGCCAAGTTTAGGCCGGAAAAGTGGCATAAATATTTAAAATTACAAAGCTAATATACGAAAGTTAATCTTGGAGAATAGAAAAATAATACAAAAACTTAAGTTTTTTCTTAAAAAATTAAGTGAGGCATAAAGGAAGCATTGAACTATTATATACAATATAATACAAGAGTAAAATGTTTTTATTAATATTAATAAATAAATATATTATTATATTTTAAATATATATATTTTTTAAATCGGAAACCTTTTATATAAAAATGAATCTTTAATTAGAAAAATAATAAAAATACTTTAAGTTTATCAATATAAAATTAAAAAGGAAAACGGGAAACTTATAACTATTACTTATATATTTTTTAATAGTGAAATAAATATATTAAAATATTTATATGTCTTATAATAAATGTATTTACTTATAAATTATATATTAATATTTAAAATCGTAAACAAGCATTTCAAAATAAATCTTGAAGGTTGAAAAATTTCTATAGACACTTTAAGCTTTATAATTAAAATATAAATGAGACATAAAGGATGTATATAACTATAATAAAAAATATTATTCAAGAGTTAAAAATTAATATTAAAATTATTCAGAACATATTAAAATATTTTAAATCTTAAACCAACATACAAAAGATAATCTTAAAAAGTGAAGAAAATATATAAACACTACGTTTTCTATTAAAAAAATAAATGATTACCTATGACTATAACTATATTAATAATATTCTTTAATAATTTAGACTTAAATAAAATTATTATTATTTTTAGGAATATATTTACCCCATTACAATAATTAATCTACATCAATACGAGTAAGCTAGCTGCCTTCTAAAGACAGTTTTAATCCCTTTCCCGAGTCCATTTAAGACCTTTTTGGTCATTAAAAGGTTAGCCAAGTGACAAGAAAATGACAAAAAAAAAAAAGAAAAAAAAAGAACAGAAAGAGAGAAGAAGGAGATGGAGATGAAAACTGTGGCTTTGGAACCAGCCTGAAAAAATAAATCCTTGAGCATATTAAAAACCCAAAAGCCTCAAAATGAGTTTGCTTTTTGAGGGAAAGGAAACGGAAAAAAAAGTGAAAATCAGCCAGTTCTCTTTGTGCTCTGAATCCAAATCAAAATCGGAATCAAAATCAAAGTACTGCGTAAATGTGGTCTTGGGACAGCATTAAATATGACAGTAAGAAGAAGGAAAATGGGGTGGAAAAGCAAGCCGAATTGATATCGGAACATGTTGCATGCTGCCCCCCACAAAGATTGCCAAAGAAAATCGCAGGCATTTTTCCTCCCATTTGCAATGAGTTTATTTTTGCAACTAAGCTTGGAAAATCAAGTGAGCCCAGAGTTTGGCTTCAAGTTGATTGTTCAGATTGTCCCCCAATATAGGCTTTGATCACTTTGGTTTCCTTTTTGAAATTTAACTAGAATTTGAGAGGGTTTTAAGTCGACTTTTGGGTTATTTTTGGTAGTTTTTAACTTGACTTTTAGGTTCTTTTATGGGTTTTGTAAAGATTTTAAGTCAAAGGGAGTTGGTTTTCGGGTATTTTTGATTGAAAACCAATAGTTCTTCTAGAAATATCATATATTTTATACAGATTCAGTTGAGAATTTACTTTTGAAAGGTTTACTAATCCGATTAGCTGTTGAACTAGGCCAAATTTGGGGCAAGTGGCCGAGTGTCACTGCCCCAATATCCTCCTCCTTCTCCTCCTCTCCTCTTCCCTCCCTCCGGATGTGACAATATAAATTGTAATTAATAAATCAAAACACCAGCAGCAGGCACTAACCAGTGATCCAGTGATACGAGACTACAGGCCAAAATACAAATATGCAACTTTATAGCCGGCAATCAAAGTCAACAAGGGGGTTGGGGGGAGAGGAAAGTGTGGCAGCTAGACAGATACATGTCCAGAGGAGGCAGGGCTGGAGGGTTTGTAGATGGAGCAACAAAGTTGGCCAAAAAGTTTGGCCCAATGGAAATTATGGCTGCAACTTTTCGTTTATTTTCTCTGCAGCTCTCTGGCCCTGTCCCTGTCCTGTGTTCTCGGTGTTTCTTTTTTTTTTTTTTTGTATCCGCAAACTAAATGAAATTGTTTTAAAATTTGGCTAAAGCCCTGTTGGCCAATACACACATGCAGGGGCAGGCCACGAAAAGTGGTCATAAAATACGGTAGTTATTCCCTAGACTTGGACCCATAATCGTTGTGATTTTTGTTATGAAAAAATTTGATTAGCTTTCTTTTTAAAGGTGAAATAATTATTAGAAATTATGTAATTTATTTACAGGAATTTGTTATTATTTAAAGCATTTTTAATATAAAATTTCATTTAAATTTATATAAAATTAAAGAGAGTTAAAGAAACTTAATATGCTAAATAAAACCTTTTTTATAAATAAATAATTCCATTGCTTAAATACAATTATTTATTAACACAAAACCTCTAGAAAAATCTATACTTCTCTTAGGAATAAATAGAAATATTTAAATTGTAAAAAACCCCAAGTATTTTTCCCCACATTTTCTCCGTGCACACACACACACACACATGTCCCATTGACGTGCATTCAAAGTTTTCCTTTTGCTCTCTCATTAACGCCCCCCACAACCTCCCCCCCAACCGTTGGGCGTGGCGCAAATCAAACGGAAATTAAAAGCAAACTCAGCAAACCGCTTGACACGCTCGAAACCCGCTGCCACCACCCACCATTTTCCACCCTACCCCCCACCACCAAAACCCATCCCGAAAAACGCATCCAAGGCTAAGCTGTCTGAGCATAACGCATCATTACGTTGACAAAAATGGGCAACCGGCTCTGGCCAAGGGGGGCAGGACGGTGGGAAAAGCTGTTGGAAAAGCGCTCTGATAGTCCGGGGGTGGGGGGTTAACCATAAGAATTGGAATTTTCATGGAGGGCCAACAGTGCTGCCTCCTTGGCTATGTTTTTCCAAAGGGGAAATACAATTTGAAAGCGAGATATAATGACCCATACTTATGCATATTATTTAGCCACTCATCACTGGCAGGCAGCAGCAGGAATACAGGACAAAGACCAGGACAAAGGACACAGGACACAGGACGAGGACGAGGACGAGAATGAGAACGAGAACGAGGTCGTGGCTGAGCTGGTCATGAGCCAAAGCCGCTGCCAGACAGCGAGCGTCTATGGCAACATAAACATTTGCCAACCAGGAGGAGTTCTCACAGGACACGAAGGATGGCCATTTTTTGGGACAAGGGAGGAAGGGAGAAGGGAGAAGGGAGACAGGGAGCAGGGAGCAGGGAGCAGGGAGCAGGGAGCAGGGAACAGGGAGCAGGGAACAGGGAGCTGGAAGCTACGAGGTGGGATGAGAAATGAGGAAGCAGGAATCTAGGATAAGGTATGAGGAATGAGGAATAAAAAAGCAAGGATCTGGGATGAGGCATAAGGAAGCGAAAAGTTAGGATCAGGAAGCTGTTAGGTGGCAGCCGGGAACTACGCTGACATGAACCGTTTAGGAGCCTCGCCTCGAGGTGACATGTTCCCATGGCTTCCAGGATACGAATGTGATTACGAGCCACGACGAACAAAGAATGCAATTTGGATGGGATTCAAAAATCACCAACGGAGTTACTATATAAGGAAATTTCCTCTTAGGAACATTTTATTTTCTGTACCAAAAATAATATTCCCTTTTAAAATACAGAATTCTCAGAAATATACTTTTGTCATACAAATAATTTAAACAATTAAGTAAAACTAAATTATTTATAACAAAAAAAGAAGTTACATTTGGGAAAATTAATAGAAAAATGTAACCTTCTAACCCTCTAAACTACTTTAATTCTTTATCTACAAATATAATTTATATAAATTATTTATAACAAAAAAGGGAAGCAAACATGCGTTAAGTTTTACATAAAATAGAAATTTTAACAATGCTTTCAGGCAATATAAAAATATAAAATATAATATATAAAATATAATTTTTAAGCTTACCACTTACTCCTCATTATATGGATCCTTTTTTATAAATCTTCAATGCAGCTAGATCATTCCAGCAGTCATTCTTGCTGGTCCCAAAGGATATATATACATATATATATACATATATATATACATATATATATATATATATATATATATATATATATATATATACATATATATATACCTATATCCCTTGTGTCTGCTCTGTGTTTTTTTATTCCTGTGTGTTTTTGCGAGTTTTTTTTTTTCTATTTTTTTACCAGCTTGTTTTGCTTACGACAAGCGACGATGTTGACGATGACGACCATTTTTGCGAGTTTTTATCACTTGTCTTTGGGCGGCTCTGGTAGCTGCCACACATGCACCTGGAAAAATATACATAAATTAGTTGAAATCGATTAAATATATATTATTGTTTGGTTTTAAAAAATATTTAAAAGCAAAATTAATGGTCATATGCTACATACTTATAAAATTTACTAAGAATTCTTGATTTGTACACTAATTACAGGCTTAAATCTTAACTTTACTTTTTAAAAATATATTTAAATACTATAAAATACATAAATTTCTTCTCTCATTTTCCCACAGTGCCGCCTTCCCTTGGCTGCTGTCCTTTGCCAATGTTGTGTAGTTAATGTGGCGTTCTAAAACGCAGCGGCTGCCCTCCTGCCCTCCATCCTGCTGGCTATAATATATGTAAACACTCAACCGCACACACAACCCACCCACCAACACACCCACCCAACGGCGGGCGTACGCACACAGACACACAGACACACAGACAGGCAGGAAGCGCACATCGCTTATTTGTATAGCATACTTTTTTGCGTAGTTTGTCGTTGTTTTCGCATTTGTTTGCCAAAAAAGTGGCTGGCATCTGGTGGGTGGTGGGTTGTGGGTGGTTATTGGGTGGTTTAGAAGGGGCTGCTTGTTATGGGTCTAAAGTCTACGTTAGCAACTTCATTTATTTGCAGAAAAAGGAGCTAGTGAAGGCTCTAGACTAGTTTACAGAGTAATGTTAAAGGTGCAAGCTTCTTTTTTAGGCTTTTCTTCAAAGATTTTGGCAGAAATCTAGACCTGTCTTCTATAAACTAAAATAAGTAACTTGTTTAAATTATTATTTTTTTTTAGCTTGATTTTATTTGCAGATTTTACAGAGGGTTTCCTTCGGTTTTTCGTAACAAAAAGTTAGCAATTTGTGGCAATTCTTGACATTTGTAAGAAATATTAATATTTAAGTTGAAATGTTGCTAAAGTTAATAAGCTTAGTTACTTAGCCAAGCAACTGAGTGTTAATGTTAAGTATTAATAATATTTTAAAGTAAGTTCCGGGTCCAAAGTTTCGGCTGAAAAAAAAAAGAAAATTCAAGCATAAAACAGCGGCATATATTTCGCAGACTTCTCATACCTTTCTTTTTTTTTCCTTCTTCTGCTTTTGACAGTTTTGTGTACTGTCAATTTGAGGCAAGGCGTGGGTGTGTGTGCATTGTGTGTGTTGACCCCCGCCAAGCACTTGGGCAAAATATATAAAATAAACCGAAGCAAACCTCTCTGCCAATTTTGTCTGCTTTGCTGCTGGCTGGCTGGGTGGGTGCTGGTGGTGGTGGTGTCTCTCCTGTGCTGGCTTTAAAAGCATCTTCAATTTTTCTTGGTTCCATTTTTTTAAGTCTTCTTTTTTTGTACTTGAGAGTGGGTGGTGGGGGGAGGGGGGACAGCCGGCCTGGGCCACGCCAGAAACTTGTATTTGACAGACCCTTGTCTTCATATGTGCCACAACTATCGGTTGTTCGCTTGTTGGGTGGTTCTTGGATGTGGATGTTAGTTGTCGGTTGTCTGTTGTCGGGTTGTTGCTTGCCCCGCCCCCTCTGCCCCACCTCTGGCTCTGCCCTACACTGGCAGAAACTCCTCCATGTCCCCTAATTGGGTGTCATATTCGTCGTGATTTGCATCTTCATTTCGTAGGCATCGATCATGGCCATCAGGCATGTGGTGCAAATGCTCTGCGGCCACTGATCGCCCTGCACCACCGACAGGCCCGTGGTGGTGGTGAACATCACGGCCAGGGTGATGCCGTGCTCGGACACACTATCGAATAGGTTCAGCAAGGGCTTGTCGTTCTTCAGGCATGCGCGGCACACTTCCCTGGAAGTGCGGAAATGCAGGCACGTGTTTGCTACAATTGTGGATATTATTTTCACTTACAGAATCATCTTGATCGTCAGAATATGAATTAACTCCAAAAAAGATTACTTTTAAGGCTTTTGCAAGTGATTGTGGCAAGAGATTCACAAACTTCAGAACTGACAGTAAATTAAAAACTTGAAAACTAACACAGAGAAGCATTTCAAACGAAAAAGAAACTTTTTCCTGATCAGTGTGACCATCGCTGTTGGCTGCAAATATACCAAGAAGCTATGTGAGATTTGGAACGTGGGAATGGGCCATGTTTTGCTTGGCAAACTGTAAAGTTTTCACTGGGCAATGTAAATTGTTGAAAAATAAAAGCAATTTTACAACAAAAAAGAATGTCTTTTACAAGGAAAACTAAAGTTAAGTTAAAAATTTATTTATAATTCATTTTAAAGAGGAAAAAATTGAAAGAAATTTAAGTTTACAAACAGAAACAAACTATAAATAATTTCAAATAATTCTAAAAACTATTTAAAAATTCCCTTCTCTCTCTCAGTGCACAAAACTTCTCTGCTAAGCGCCTGCTCGTTATTACATTCAGTTGGGTAACAAAATAAAAAAAAAAAAACCATACATGTATATATATATCATTATATGCGCCTTATATGGCGCTTTCCAAAACCCCGCATAAATTGTCGCTGCGGGCTGGTCCTTGGAGCAGAAGGAGCGCCAGGATGCCGCCCCCTTGGTGTCATCACATTTGCACTGCATGATTGATCGTTTACAAATAAGCAGAGGGCCTTGCTTGCCAGCTCAGAGAATACAAAAGGGACAACAACGACAAGGGGCCACATTTCGTAGGGTCCTGACAGGCGACAGGCAGTGCAAATGATATCTGGCTAATTTGTACAGGATGAGGATACGATAAAGTCAGCAAGAGTTTTTTTTTTCAATAGGAAAAGGTTAAGATTAAGTCCTAAAGAAAAATATAAACAGATAAGTTTGTTTACCTTGTAGAAACTGTACTTTTTTCTATAATCTGCAGAATAGTGTGACCGAATTTTTTAAAAATAAAAGAAAAAATGATTTTTCAATATTTTTCAAGACAATAATTATTGTAATCAAATAATATTAAACTCTATCAAGAAATGCGCTTATATATTAGTGCAAAAAAATCGCATAAAATTTTACTAAAATACATTTTAAAGTATTTCTCTGCTACATTACTCTATGCCCCCTAGATGTCTTCATTTCAATAACTTTTTCATCACTTTTCCACCCAAATTCCCCGGAGAGGGATCTAAACTTTTGCCGAGAATGACTCGGTGAAAAACTTCCGTTCCGGAGACGTCTTCATTCGCCATATTCAACCGAAGGATGCCAAGGCGGTGGCGAAAAGGGTGCCGGGCTTAAAATAATTAAATTGTCAGTGGCAACGGGGCAAAGGCAAGGACGTAGCCGGCACTCATTAGATGTCTATGAGGAACCCTTTGCCCCAAAACCCAGACCCAGTCCCGGACACAGCCACAGCCTTGGCGAGGAGCACACTCACATGGCGCCATCAAAATAAATGCCTGTCATTAAACAAATTGTCGCAATAAATCTGCGCATTTCAAAGTCGGTGGAAAGTAAAAGCCAAAGGCGGAAACAAAGAGCCAAGCGAGGAAAGAGGGAAATACACATAGATATATATATATATTATATTTTTTCTGGCTTCTGGTTTGGGTTAGAAGGCTGCCTGATCATTAGCGCTGCTTAAAGTCAAACCCACTGTAATGCGGATGTGCTGGAAAATTCCAAGGTTAGGAAAAATTCACCCCTTGCAAAGGTCTCCCCTCGCGGAAAGAAAACCTTTTTTTTTCTTGCTTTCTTTTTGCGGTCGCCGCTGTTAAGGCAATTTTCTAATCACAATAAATAAACAAAAGTCAATCAGACAGCAAAAGCAATTAGAAAATGGTAGCCAAGTTAATTAAGCGCCATAAAAACGACATTTTCCACAAACGCCCCGCCATATGTCCCCTTTCCATACCCACACTTAAGGCTTTTCCTTTCTTTTTCTCGCTTTTCCTTGCTTTTTCTTGCTTTTTCCGCCCTTTGTTCTTAAGTAGAATGTTGTCTCAATCTCAATGGATAGAAATCAACGTTGTTCGGGGCTTTTTTTATGTGAGCAAGAAAAAAAAAACGGAGCACAGAAGCCGGAGCATAAATTAAAATACATAAAGGAAAGGCTAAAAAACAAGGCCATCAGGGAGGGGAGTGTGGGCAGAGGGTGGGGCAAGCCCCAAAAGCAAACCAAGGCAAATACATCAACCGAGCTGAAGGAAGATAAGATGGCATTACAATAAAAAACTGAGAGAGAGCGAGCGAGGAGCAAGGGAGAGCGGGCAGAAAATAAAGCACAATTTTCCTTCGACTCGCAAGCAAGAACAAAAAATAAGGGCAAGACGGTAAGGCATGCTTGAGACTAGGAGATACCCTTTAATTAAAATTAATTAATATTCAAGATTTTGGTAAAATTTGAAGCAATAAATGAGATATTCTGAAAAGAACTTTGAACTTAAATATTTTAAATAATTTTTAAAGGGTAAAAAACATTTTAAGAGAGAGAGAGAGAGAGAGAGAAAGAAAAAAATAGAGAGAGAGAGAGAGAGAGAGGGAAAGAAAAAAATAGAGAGAGAGAGAGAGAGAGAGAGAGAGAGAGAGAAAGAAAAAAATAGAGAGAGAGAGAGAGAGAGAAAGAAAAAAATAGAGAGAGAGAAAGAAAAAAAATAGAGAAAGAGAGAAAGAAAAAAATAGAGAGAGAAAGAAAGAGAGAGAGAGAGAAAGAGAAAGAGGAAGAAATAATATAGAGAAAGAAAGAGAGAGAAATAGATAGAGAAAGGAGGACAGAAAGGAGGAAGTTGAGAGTGTGAAGAAAAAAGTGCTCAACACAGTGTGGTGCTCTAGTGACAAACACCACTGCCCAACACTGGAGACATTAACCAATATTGAAAATAAAAGCTGAAATTACTAGCCTCCAAAAATTACCTACTCTATAAAATTTAGATAAAAATAAAAGCTATAAAAATAATATAAATATAAAATAGCAAGAAGAACTTACACCTAAAATATTCATAAATTATTTGAAGACACAAAAAAATACCTTTTAATGAGGTCTCCTTTAATTTTCCTTCACTTTCTATCATACCCAGCGGTGTGCTGGGTACCAAAGTAAGTTGCCAGGACATAAAGCAAAAGCAACAAGGACAAGGAGCTGCGACAGCGACAGCGACAACTCTCAAGGCAGTCTGACCATCATTGGACTTCGCGGCAACGGGGACGACTCCCGGCAAGTTGGCAACAAATTTATGAGCAAATTAATTGAGATTGGAAACGCAAGAAGGAGAGCAGGACCAGAAGCAGCAGCAGCAGCAGCAAAAAAAAAACAAGAAATCGGGCAGGAAAAGGACACGGCTACGCAATGTGTGTCCTTGTTAGTGTGCGGTCGGTGGGTGTTTCTAACTTAATTGAGAGACAAGTCAATAAACAGGAAGCGAGTGCTGGGCTAAAAGTCAAAGCAGCCAAACAGGAGAGCAAAAATAAAAAAAAAAAAAAACAAAATAAAAAACAAAACAGAAAAGAAAAAGAAAACAAGAAGACAAGAGCGGAAGGGAAAAAGAAAACGAAAAACAACCGGAGAGAGAAGCAGCAACCGGAAGTGAAGGATGAGGCATGGTCTTTATGGTATATTTCAGATTCAAAACGACTTTACAAATGGTCTACTTGGGCAGCAAGAACGTTGTTAACATTGATTATTTATGATTTATAAATTATAATTTTAGTTAAAGGTTAAAGTTAAATATAATTAAAACAAAGACTTAAAGGTGCTATTAAGTAAAGTTATCAGGCTTTTCTTTGACCAAGTTAAATGTTTCTTATTATAATTATTTAAATTGAATATTATTTCAATATATGTTCAAATTATATTTATTGTTTAAGTTACATATTTTATTATAGCAATATTTTATATATACAATTCATTTTTATCTTAGTACCTTTTTTTAAGAGGAGTTTCTGTTAAATTTATTTAATTTTTAAACAGGAATTATTATTAAATTTTATATATTCTTTTATTTATTTATATTAAATTATATTTTATATATATTATATTATATTATTTTATATTATATTATATTATATTATATTATATTACATTATCTTAATAAAGAAAACTTTTATCTAGGATCTGCTTAGGCTTTCATCCCCTTCACCCCATTTTCCAAACCCGTCGCCTCCCGCTGGGGCATTTTGAGTCGCATCGCGATGTCCGCATAAAAAATAACACTAACACAGAACGACAGGGCTTAGGGAGGGGCGTATCTATAGGAGGGGGTGCATTGAACAAATAAAGCCATAAATCTTTGCCACTCGCGAAAGGGAAACCCTGGAAAGCCAGGAGGAGCAGCTCGGAGGAGGAGCGCACTTGGTCAGATCGCTGCTGCAAACAAAACAAATCCCGTTGTCTACACACAACGGGAGCCAGTGGCATGCATGGCAATGTTTGCTCTAGAGCTTGACGTCCAGCTGCCCCGCCCCCCAATAACCACCCGTTATCCCCCGCCTCCCCGGTGGCACTGACCTCCTCTCTAACCTCCTCACTAACCTTGCCATTTCGAGTCCTGCATCTTGGAGGGAGCATCTTCAACTTCAGCTGTGCACTTGTCCAAAGTTTCAGCTTAACTTAGATAATGAATTTAGATATCTAATCTTAAATTGTTGTATTTATATTAAATTAAATATTAAATACTACAAGACATAAATTATTTACATATATAATTAATATTTAATAGTAGCTGAGAGATATTATTATTAATTTTCTTTCAGTGCCCTCGGTCTTTGGTCTGTTGCAATTTGTGGTGTCGCTTGTTGTTTGCCAGCCGCCTCCACTTGATCCATTATCCTTTCAGCCAGGATATAGACAGAGAACGACTGAGGAGCTCCTGCTCCGCGCTCTTCTCCTCTCCTCTCTTCTCTGCTCCGCTCCTCTCTGTTGTTGTCATTAAAATTCAAGGCATACAAAGTCATTAAATTATACGCGACATCTTTTGTATAGATGTGTTTGTGTTGGTATAGCTACTGTATGTTGTTGTGGGTGGTGGCTGGGTGGGTGTGTGTGTGGGTGTGTGTGTGTTCTTGGTGGGCGGTAAAGTGTTAGGCGGGGGAGGGGCGTGGCAGTGAGAGCTGATTTCGCAACGACGGCATCGTGATGCGATTAAGCAATCAACCAAATTGCCAGCCCGACACCAAACTTGAAAGGAAATTACACGTTCGAGGGGGAGGGTTGGAAAATCCAGAGGGGGGTGAAGGAGGGGAGGTGGTGCTACGTGGCAGAGATAGAAGATATCGCCAGATATCTTGTTTAAGCAAGCAAACAACCAAGTCAAGTCTTGACAGTGGAGAGAAAGAGAAAGGCTCAAACAATGGAAAGGAGAAAACAACAAGCGGGTGAAAGGGCAAATGAGCGAAAGACAAGACAAGAGAAAGAGAGAGAGAGAGAAAGAAACTGAGAGAAAGAGAGAGAGAAAATAAGAGAGAGAGAGAGAGAAACTGAGAGAAAGAGAGAGAGAAAATAAGAGAGAGAAAATAAGAGAGAAGAAAATAAGAGAGAGAAAATAAGAGAGAGAAAATAAGAAAGAGAAAATAAGAGAGAAAATAAGAGAGACACATGTAGAAAGAGGGAATGAGAGGAAAAGATATCTTTTTCCTGAAGAGAGAGAAGAAGGGAATGAAAGAAAAAGATCTTTTGCTCTCGAGAGAGAGATTGAGAAAGAGGGAATAAAAGAGAGAGAGAGAAAGGGGGAATAAAAGATAGAAAAAGGTAATAAGAGAGAAAAACAGAGAAAAGGGAAATGAGAGAGAGAGAGAGAGAGAGAGAGAGAGAGAGAACGAATGAGATAGAGAGGAGGAAGTTTGAATGAGAAGGAAAAGTGCTCAACAAAGTATGGCGCCCTAGTAACAAACAGCATTTCCCAACACTGGAAAGGTAAAAGCTGAAAGTACTCTGAAGACATTGAGACACTGGGAAAAAAGGCCGTTCATATCACTAAAGTTATTGTCCAATATTAGAAAGGAAACGAAAATGAAAAGGAATAAGAAACCAAAAAAGGAAAAGCGCTTAAGATTTTTTCCAACACTGATGAGAAGGTATTTTTAATCTTAACCTTTAATAAAATACATTTTAAGCTTTAGTTTTCTTTTAATTCTTACAAAAACCTCAAGAGACCGAAATAAAAATGTAAATTGTGTAAATATACTTTATAAAATCATATAAAAACGGTCCTAACTTAATCAGAAAACCCTCGAATCCCTGTCTCCTTGGCATCCTGAAGACGCCTGCCCCACAAGTTTGTCCCGAAACTCGCTCGCCTCGCGACAACTCGATCAATTTGTTTAGATTATGCTTGTAAGTGGCGGGAATAGGGGCTACAGGATACAGGATACACCCGCCTGAATCGGAGGGGTAGCCTGCCGCCTGTCTGTATGCAAGATTATGCCAAACACAACACCCGATTCCGGGCTCCAGGGTGCACATCCCACATAAACCCATCAAAAGTGTCGGGAAAGAAGTCGCAATTGCTTTGGCCAAGTGAAACTAACAAAAGCCAGCAAGCTGCCAATTTGCGTATGTAATGTGGAGACACAGTGGCCCCGCAGAAGGGGCGGCGGTGTGTAAGGTGGCTCAAATTCATGGCCAAGAGCCAGGCAGACGACGGGAGACTCTATGGGAGGCTGCCTTAGACATGGCGTTGCTACCGCTGGAGCGTATGGGGAAAACTCAGTTCGGGGAGCAGCAGAAGCGTGAGAAAAACAACAATTCGGGGTAAGACAAGCCCAGCAGCAGGGACAGGGGGCACAGCCAGGGTGCAGCGGTAAAGGGTTACACTGAACAAATTAGAGGGGGTTATAGTTAACACATTATTTATTATTTATTTATCGTATTAAGATAATTTAAATATTAAATTTTCTTTGTTTTTCCCTAAATTTTAACTGGAATTTTGAATTATTTTAGGAAACAGCAAGAGACAATAAAATATGTAAAATTGAATAAGACACCTTTGCAACAGATATTTCTTGAAATTTAAATTTAAAATTCATATAGTTTTTTATACATTTTCATATTAAATTACGTTTAATTTATATAGTTTTTGAAGCATTTTCTTGAAATTTAATTAGTTTTTAATAATTTTCTCAAGATATAAATACTATAATATATATAATCCTTAATGATTATATTAATTACTAAATAAATATAGTTTACACAGTTTTTAAGAAATTTCTGGAGATTTAATTTGTATAATTTAAACCGATTTTTAATAATTTTCTACACATTTAATTATTTTAATAAATGAATTTTTAAGCATTTTCTTGAGATTTAATTAGTGTAATTTATAAAGATTTATAATCAGTTTCTAGACATTTAATTACTTTAAATAATACATTTTAAAATATTTTTTAGAGATTTAATTAGTTTTATAATTAATTTCTTGAGATTTAATATGATTAATTTATATAGTTTTCTAATAATTTTTAAATATCATGAAAAAGGTTCAAAAAGTTTATAAAAAAAATTTAATTTCTAAAAAATGATATAAAAAAATATAAGAATTAAAGTAATTTAATATCAAATTAAATAAATTTCAATTTTATATTCTTTTCAAAAATTTTCTTTAAATTTAAATACTTTTTTTTTATAAACTTTTTGAAGCATTTTCATGAGATTTAGTTACTTAAATTCTTTAATAATTTTTTAAACATTTATTATCTTTCAATAATAAAGTTTTTAAATACAAAAAATTATATCTTTCCACTGCCCAATTTCTGGCAGTGTTGCTTAGAGTGCCTGCGCCACACGCCAAGACAAATTATGCTGTTGATAAGCGCGACAATGGCGGAAGCACAGACACAACCTAGGCGGGCCAGGCCCAAGGGGGGTGGTTTTGATGTATATACTAGTGTGTGTGTGTGTGTTAAGCGGTGGTAAGCAAGTGGTGGGTGGTAGGGGGGAGGGACTTTTGTAACTGACGCTGACACGCGCAAGTGGCTCTTCCTCCCCCTCCCGGCGCCTTTGCCTGCTGTCTCTTTTGTTGCGAGCCAACGACCCGGTATCGCATTGAGATTGCTTCAAAAAGGTTATTTAACCCATTAAAAAAAAAGCGGCACACAAAAAAAAACAACATACTTGTAAAATATTCGCCTTATAATTAGTTTCATACCAATACCAAAAATAAATACAAATTAAGAATTACACCCAGAAATATCTTTGCCTAAAATCATCTCCAATTACTCCTTGTTACCTAGCTTATTTTTATAAATTCTGGATTTATCCCTTTAATTTGTTGTTGTTACCCCTAAACTTCACACAGGATTACACAAAATTAGATTCCCCTCTTAAGTTGTAAATATTAAGCTAACCCCAGGACTTGCTAGGCGGCCCTCGCAGCCTTTGACCCCTCGAGAAGGAGACACAAAAAAAGGGACCTAAGAGTACGGGGTGAAAAAGGGACAGCGACTCGCTCGACCGACATAAATCATCGAGCCAAATAAATCACAGAAAAACGACGGGGTGGTAACCGTGAGGGGGAGGGGATACTGGGAAATAGAAAATCTTTGGCGCAACTTTGAAGATCCAAAAAAAATTATATTAATAATGCAGCAGAGCAGCCGCGGCAACTCTCTGGGAATCTGAAAATCTAGGACTCGGGACCAGCGACAATCAAATATTAAGGATTACGACAATTTACATTTTGGGTCGGTTAGAGGAAAAGCAGGGAGAGCACAACAAAAAAGGACGAGCCAGAAGGCCAAAAGTCAGCGGAAAATCGATTAAAAGTGAATCGGTGGATGGGAAACGGTCCACTAAACCAACTTAAAAAGGAGTTTTAAATGTAATTACTTTCAAATTCAACTTCATTTGGCCTCAAATAATAAAAATAATAATTATTATTTAAGCTAAGGAAATATTATTAAAGGAAATATTACTCATACGCAGTGTTAACAATTTACTTAGTCTTAAAACGTAAATTAAGAGCTCTAAATAAATATAACCATAGTAATAAATATATTGAACATATTATGAATATATTTACAAAATTATAATAATAATAGTTTTTGTTGTTTAAGCTTTTATGGAGAAAATGACATCACTCATACGCAATGTTATCCGAAATAAGCCACTCAAACTCCTTATAATAATTTGAATATATATAATGTATGCAACAATAACATAATAAATATAAAATAAATTTAATATAATCATCTTATCATAAAATAATCATTTTTTTAAGTTCCAAATATTTTATTTTGAAGAAAATACATTACTCATACGCCGTGTTAGCATTTAATTTAGAAAACAATCGAAATACTAACTCAAAATAAAGTCTAAAAATATTTTTCTTATGTTTTTTTCGACAGCTTTAACAATTACTAAAATTAAAAAAAAAATAATACACAATTTGTACATATTAAAAATTTAGCTTGTGTTCTGATATACATTTTAAATACTTTATTGTTAGCCAAGAAAATCTCCATTTTATTTATGTAAATTGCTATAATATAAATATAAAAATATAATTTATTAATATAGCATACTCAACTCAAAAATGTCTCCAATAATATTTATTCTTTATAAATTCTTCCAGTTTTCCATTGCTTTTTAAATTGACATATTAAACTATTCATTTCCTTTGCTTATTAAAACTTGAACAACTTATTTTATCGGCTATTGATAAACCCCCAGCGACTGGTTTTTAGGGAGCCAAACACCAGCTCGTATATCATTTTTGGACTGGCTAACAGATAAGGGTCCTGCTGTTAACCAACCCCCCAACCCCCCCTCTCCAACCCAACCCCACCAGCCAATGGCCAAAAATAGGAAAGACGTCAGGAGGGCGATAAGACGACAGCGCGGATGGCAACAGGGGACAGGGGCAAAGAGGGAGACTTTGGCAAACATGCAAATGAATCCGAAATGCTACACAGGAAGTGGCTTAAAGCCGTGGGAGGACTCTTTCAAGGACTGGCCGCGGACAAATGGCGACTTTCTGTTGTTCGAAATTTATGCAACAGGCTTTTGGCCCATTTGTAAATTATGCGCTGTCATAAAGCAGCGGGCGAGCTACAGCTACAGCTTGGAGTTGTCCTGTGAAGGTTCGGCGAGTCCTGCCAGTCCTGCGAGTCCTGCCAGACCGACTAGCAGCATTATTGAGCCTGTGTTCTCCCGCTGCACGTACGGGCATATAATTTTTGCCAAATCAGAATATTTATGCGTCTAGCCACACACAACACACACACTCGCACACACACACACACTGGACGGGGTTTTTTGGTGGAACTCGCAGATTCACTGAGGACATAAAAAAATTACAGCACGCTTGAAAAAACGCGACAAAAACACGCAATGGATATGACTTTTATACAAAGCTCTGGCTGCAGACTCTCGCTTGGCTTGCCCCTCTTTTTTTTTGCACTCCCCCTTGCAGTTACAGTTGAACACTGAGAGAAAATGCGACCCGAAATATATGTATATTTTAGAGTAAATATTAAAGAAATTTAAATGAAAATAAAAATGTAGAAAGTACCTTTAATGTCTTGGAATAATTATTTGTTCTTTAGATAAATTATTTTAAAATAAATAAAAATATATTTAGCAATTCTGATATTTAGTTTCTTAAATTCTAAGAGGCTTAAATATACTTGTAAATATTTTTATATATTTTATCATTATAAATACCTTTATTTTTGTGACTGTGTAGCTGCTCATTGAAACGCATTTGCAGTGCAGCCGGTGCATGTGAGCTCACACACCAGCACACACAGCTGCACACACACACACACACATGGAGAGAGGCTGGGAACCGAAGTGTTCTGGGTGCGGATATATCGATTATTCGATTATTTCTGACCTCTCATCAAAGGAAAGAGCCTGGAAAAAAAATCAGAGTGAAAAAGATGAGCACAGAAAATAATATTACGTATACGTAGTAGACTTTAAATTGTAAAAATGAATATGAAAATGTTTATTTTCTTGAAGTTTTAATAAAATATGATTATTAATAAAATAGTTCTAAATATTTTTACGTATTTTAATATTTAATAAATATATATTCAATATAAATTAACAAAATAAAAGCAATATTTTACCTATGAACAAATTTTGTAAATTATATAATTACAAAAAACTTAACGAAAAATATTTTACAAAAAAGGAGAGATCTAAAATCTCTTAATATTAAGCCAAAAAGTATGCACCAATAATTTTTAAACATTTATTTTGACTAGAAAACCCTTTAAGAACCAATTTTGTATAAATTTTAATTCAAAATCAATTAATATTGCTTACTTATTATTAAATAAATAAATTTAAATAAATTAAAAAAGAAACCTCCAAATTTAATTCCCAGAACATCCCAAAGTCGAACTCGGAATCTGGATTTCTCCCTTTCCGCTCGAAACAAAAGAGATAAAAAGCAATTGCTTTCGTAGTTTTTTGTCGCCTGTTCAATAAAAAGGAGAGAGAGCACTCACCGCTCTGCTGCAGCGGCGATAAGTGGGCGGAAAAGGGGGCGTGGATGGAGTCAGTGGGGCGTGGCAGTTGTTCAACGAGTGGCAACAATTTCGCTGCATTTCGTCGCTTTTTGTTGCCTGCCAGCAAACGTTTTTGGCACTTTTTGGGTTATTGTGGCCAATTTGAAGAGTCGCACCGAACCGGAAGGCGTAGAATGCAGCCGGTAGGCGTGGCGTGGTCAACCGTACCCCCACACACACACACACACACTCAAACACACACTCATACAGACAGAGAGGGAGAGAGAGAGACAACCGTGTGCAAAACCATGTGGCAAATTTTTGCGGTTGCGAAAAGTTGAAAACTTTGCAAAGGCCCTAAAAACCCGAGCACTATCGTCGAATTCCCTCACTGGCACTGCCGCCATTATAATAGTTTTCGGTGAAACTTTTTCCACCACGCTCTTCCAGTCCAATAAAATATGTACAGCTGCGGCCGAAAGGAGCCTGGGCCATAACCCACTTAAATCATGCAACTAACAAGCTATATATCGAGGGGTTTCAGGGGATAAGATATTGGTTGAAATATATACCTGACAGGATGGTTGAGATTTTATATGAATTTTTCTTAGTTAAATAATTAAAGTTTATTAATAATTCTCAAGTATTTTTTATAGCTGATAAGATAGAGAGGTCAAGCTAGGAAACTGTGTATATCGAGGGGTCAAGTTCGATATAAATATCATATCGAAATTATCGATATTTAAAATATTGAAAAGAATCACATTTAACGTTGAAAAAATTTATAAAATATTCCATAATATAAAAAGGATTTGGTATATATATTTATCAATATCAAAAAATAGTAAAATTTTTATATAATAAAATATATTCAGATGATATCGATACTATTTTGAATATTTAAAGAATTTTTCATTTTATACATTTAAAAACTATCTTTAAAATTAAGTGTTGATAACTTCCTTATATATTTATGTTCGACAATAAAAGTTTAGGCCAAATCTTGGATCTTTTGAGTAAAAATCCAATATATTTAAGCATCGATTTATCAGCACAATATCAAAAAATCGATTTACATACCGATTCATTATCAATAAATCAACATTTTCTGCCCTCCCTAGTTCAAGATCACCTTTGAAATACAAAACATATTGAATTTTTAGTACAAATATTTAGTTACATATATTTTCTAAAGGAAGATCTTGACTTTTATTATAATAAATAATAATATTAATTTATAAATAATAATATTTTAATAAATAATAAAAAAAAGTGTTTATATTTCATAAATGATATTGACTAACTAATACCCTACTAAGTCTATATTTATAATCAATAATAACATATATCTTTTATATATTATAACGAGTAAATAACACCTTAGTTAGGGTATTTAAAACCGTTATATGTCCCACTACAGCGATACCCCTAGCCCCTTGTTGCTTTTTATCCCTGCGATTTCTTTTGCCGCTTTCGGTTATTGTTGGTCAGCGGCTGGCGGGAGCTCTTGATTTATATTTAATTCAATTTTTATTGTGCTCAAAAAATGTGTATAAAATATTGCATAACAAACGCTGGGATGCTGGACGATGGACGATGGTAGCTGTGCTGCAGGGGTCAAGGGTCGCCATTCATAAATTGGCAGTTGCCTGGCTGCGTTTGACAGCGGCCAATGCAAATTGCGGTTAGAGTGGCCCAAAAGGGCGGGCCGGAAAGGTGGACAAAATGGGTGTCGGAGAGTAGAACCGAGGAAAATCTAAGAGCTGGAGGAGCATGGGGAGCATGGGGAGCAAGTGTGTGTGGAAACTACGTGTCGCCTTTGGCCACAAGATGTTGACAATGACAATGAACGTGGCGTGGCCCAAGTCGCACATGGTCAACACAACTGCAGCTCTCAGCTAGACTTGGTTAACCGGGCATTGAGGGGGAGGTGGTGTGGTTGTGGGTGTGGGACTGTAGGAAAATCGGGTAAAAGCATCCCTGTGTACGTGTGAGCCAACTTGAAAGAGATTGCCGCCGCCTGTGAGAGCCTGTGTTTGGGTCAAATGACGCGAGCGTGACACGACAATCGTGATAAACGAGATTAGTTATAGAGCAAACCGAGCAAACTGTCTCATAGTCATGCTATGCCCCCCCCGCTTTTCCATTTTCCGCCAGCGGGTCTCGAGCAACAGCTGCGTGTGTCAAGCCGAAAAGTGTGCAATGGAAATTGTGTGAAAGTTGCGCCGGCCAAGCGGAGTGCCGGGGAAATTGGCTTAGAGATGACAAACGTACTTGAGTCCTTGGCTCAAGGAGAGGAGTTTTCTAAGGAAAACTAAGTTAAAACTCATATGGAAATGCTTGAAGCTTAGTTCAAAATATTTAACAATACATTTTTGCTTCATTTTGCTTAGTAATTTTCTTTTTGCATTATTATTTTTTTTTATTAGAAAAGTGAATAAATAAAAATGAGCGACCTTTTATTTTTAATCCAGCATTTGGTAACTAATTTTTACATAAAATAAAGAGCGTGCTAAGCTCATAAATAAATAACTTGCCAAAAATAATCTTAGAATAAATAAATTAATAAATAAATGGATCAATTAATTATGCATTCAAATAATACTTATATTAATCAATAAACTAATAAATAAATTTATGAATTATTTATCAAAAAAAGGTAAAAAAAATGATATTTATTTATAGAAAAACATCGTGTTAATCCGTATCACGCTCACATCCCTGTTTTGAAGTTTTGCCATAATTTGAGTTTAATTACAAATAGTTTTTATTTCAATGCTCTTTTGGTCACGTGCCCATCGACTTTGTTCTCGTCGAAGGAATATTTATATATATATCTCCTATATCTATATATATATATATATTTCAATATTTATTATACATAAAATATGAAATAAAATCGAAAAGGTGGGAAGAATATTAAATTTCTTATTGAATTATAGATCGTTGCTAACAAAAACAATAATAAAATATAGAACAAAAATATGTTTTAATCACAAGTAAGTGCTGCTTAAATAAAGACTGTACATATTTCATTTAAAAATAATTATCTTCCCTCCCTCTTGACCTATTTTAATACCCTTCTTTATAATTTAAATTCTACCCAATTTTATAATTTTATTGAATAGTTTGCAAAGCATTAAAGGAGTCATTTGTCACCCTATAAATCATATATTTCTACCAATTTTTAACAACATTTTACAATTTTAAATTGTAAATTAAAAAAAAATAAATAAAAAGAAATAAATAACAAAAATAAATACAAATAAGTAAATAACAAAAATAAATACAAATAAATAAATAAATAAAATAACGATTGAAATTTCTTCAAAACAAATATTTCACTTCCTTTTCAGAGCATCCTATAAGCAAGTGATTTCCTAAATTAATATTTATTTAATTTCTAATTTAAAATCATATTTAAATAAAATAATTTTGAAGTATTAAATGTAATAAAAAGTAAACAAATTCCCTTTCGTATTTAAATTTTTTTAAGAAACTACACTTTCCATGACTTAGTTTCTCCCCCATCTATCTCATTTTTATTTGTACTGTATTCCCTGTATTTGTTATTATTTATTTATTATTATTTCTGGGCATAATCAGTCGTGTAGCTCTTACATTCATTACGTAATGCGGCATGGCGCAGAGCCCAGAAGAGAGCGGGTTTTATGTCTTGGACGACAGACTGACAAAAGGCGGTGGATGGGGAGGGAGGAGGAATGGAAGGAATGAGAGGGAGGTAGGGAAAATAAGAGAGGGAGGAGAGGTGGGAGATGGGAGTTGGGGAATGCGAAGGATGCCAAGGAGGAGTCGAAGGCGTCACCGCAAAATGGCAGCGTGGCGGCGCCATGGCATTTAAGTCACGTAGCCATGTTGAGTAATGCGACACGTTGCCATTGATGGCCCGTTGACGATGAAGTGCAAGCTGGAAAATAGAAATAGAAATGGCACCATGCTCAGCTGTTCCTGTCCCCTCTCAACCCCCTCACCCACAGGAGAGCTCCCTGTCCAGGTCCTGGCCCTTGTTTACTCTTGATTTTGCGCATTGATTAGCACCAAACTGCAGCCTGCACCCACACACACACACACCCAACCCTAAGAAACCACAAACTTTGCATATTTATTATGCACTCAAAAAGCTCAAACATTGCGGCAGAAGGAAAAGTGAAAAGCGGAAAACTTACCGGAAAGTGGCGCAGCAGCCTTGCACTGCAGCAACAAAAAAAAGAAAGAAAAAGGACCTTTCCGCACCTGAACAGGCGTTGCATCAATAACTTGAGGCTTTTTATTACAGGACAAAAAAATCCCTGAATTCTTGAGTTTTTGAAGACCAAGTTTTGGGTTAATACTTGCCACACTTGTGGATATTTGTTGAGCTCAAATACAGGCTGTATTTTTTTTACTTTTCTTTTTAGAAAGAGGTAGGAGCTTAGGTCTCCTTATAGGTAAATGGTAAAAGGTCCTGACTGCATTATCCTACCTAATTACAGCCAGACATATGAGCTCAATTTGAAAAAGAAAAGCTTTTAGAACACTGGCAAAATTTTAGCCAAGAAATTGGATACAAAATATTGACAAGTCTTTGTTATATTGAAAGGAAATCTTTATATGATTTAATTTACAATAAATCAAGGACTCTAAAACAGATTTTTTTAAACTATTTATAACAATAAATATTCCAAATAAATAAAGCTTTTTCCCGAGTGATTGTAAAGCCTTCTTCTTCAGGACTCTAAACCATTCCGTAACTGTCTGCCATTTCGCACTTATCAACAGCCAACAGACTCTGACTCTGACTCTGACTTTTGAGGGGCAGTCAAGTGCATAATAATAGTACCCAGGTCTCCCCGAGTCCTAGAAGGTGTTTAATTAAATTCCCAACAACCGCCACGAAACTCTATCTCTCTTCTGACTTTTTCAGCTCAACAAAAACAGAAGAAAAAAAAACATTAACTAAAGAAGAAAATGCCATGGCAGCCGCTGGCCAATTTGTAGACACGTAAAAATCTTATCACAAACAAAAGACTTACCCCAGAGCACCTTAACCCCAGAGTGGCCCAGCGTAGCCTTTGCCATGGCACCGATAAGCCCTGCACGTTGTCGCCATTCCCACTCGCATTTGTCGTCATCAGGACTTTGAGGTAAGGAAAAGGAGAGGGAAACAGGAGTCCGGAGTCAGAGTCAAAGCTGTAGCTCCTTGGCAACCACCGGAAGTGCTTGCAGGAGGCTCACGTACGGCATATAAATAACATTTCGATTTGGCAGTGTGACAAACCCAGGCCTCTCCGCCCCGAACCCCTCAAAATGATGCAAAATTATGCCAGCAAAATAAAATCAAAATCAAAATCAAAATCAAAATGAAAATGAAAACGAAAACACTACAACGACAAAGGGACTCGGGAAAATAAGAAAAACAAAAAATAGTTTGTGCAATTCGACAGGCCATGGTTTTTGTAGTTTTGAATTTCAATAAGGCAAAGGAAAAGCCCAAACAAGAGCCGGGGAAAATCACTAAATGAGCCCACAAAGGGCCACTTAATGGGAAATGTCATTCGGGCCAGGAGCTGGGAAATTGTTCGAATGCCAAAATAAAATAAAATCGAACAAGGCAAATGAATGGCGAATGCCAATAGCAAAATTTCAACAGGGCACAAAAGAAGCCCAAGGAGTCGGCTTCAAATTCAGATTCAGGATGTCTTCCCATTTCAATATATATTTTTATATATACATCTCTATATATATTTAGTTGTCTTTAGTACCACTCAATTATCAGTTGTTGGTTCTCATAAGTTTGACAAATTTAATTTGACAAATTTACAAAATGGCCAAGACTTAGTCTAAGGATTTTAAAGAAAAATTAAATATTTTACTTGATTCCATATTTTCAAATTAAAAATAAGAGAATACATTTGTAACTGGATTCTATAATTTTGAATTAAAAATATAAATTCTTCTTTTTCTATATAAATTGCAACTGGGAAAAAACAAGGGTTTTTTATTTGAATAATTAGTTTCCTCTTTCTATTAAAAGTTTTACGATTTTTTAGCTTATTTAAAATATACATATCCAAAATAGTTAGTTATTTATTATTGTAAAATAAAAAAAAAGCTACTTTAATGACAAAATTAATTGAATAATTTTTGTCTGCAGAAAATCAGCTTAATTGTTTTAGTACTTAGTTCGCCTTTAATAGCTTAGCTGAATTCGTACTTGAGAATTATTAGCACACTATTTCAGTTAATTCAGTTCAAAAAGTCAAAGAGGTTTTTTCTCAAATTATTAAAATTTTTAAATATAAGTTTTCAGTAAGTAAAATATTTTTTAAAGCTTCTTTAAATAGTGGTTTAATTTTATATTTACATTAACATATTTTATTCCTTATTGAAAATTAAGCCACAATAATGGTAAATACGCGTTTTTGTGTCTTAATTTGTACTTGGTAATTATAAGCGTGCTTTTTATATTAGGTTTTTCCTTGAAAATATTAAAATTTATTTTTATTTTCCAGTATATTTTGTATTATATTTTATATATGTATAAACATTTTATTCCCCATTGAAACTCGTATCAAAATTCTTTATATTTTTTTTCTGGCAAACTGCAACATATTGCAATCTCCATCAGGGGCCATAGCTTAGGCAGGACTTCAGTCAGCTTGAATGCGAGTGCCTTGAGAACTTGAAGAGTCCTTTGTCGGACTCCTTGGGCACCCCTTTTCCGGCTGCAGCTTCCCAAAAAAGAAACTTAAGCTTCAATTTCGACTCTATTAGGTCTGAGTCCCAGTACCAGTGTGTTTGTGTGTGTGTGTTTTTGCTCTTTTGCTGCTGAAATCAGCTTGCATGCCAATGGGCCAGGCCAGGACCCAGGACCTTTGCCTTCGCCACTCGTACCTTCATTGCAGAAACAGGACAGGTTTGCAACAAGGAAAAATGAAAACTTTAAGCTAAAAGTGTGAATAATTTGTGACTTTAAAACATTGAGAGTAATCAGCATTACAATTTTATTAATGCAATAAAGGTTATAATATTTTAAATAGATATTTAGAACTTCTTCTCAGTTCAATTTTCTCTCTGTGTATTGTTCTGTAAGCTACTTGAAGGAAATGTGTTGCATAGTTTAAGGCTGCTGCTGGCTGCCTGGCAAGGAGCAGAAACAGGAACAGAAACTGAACTGCAACTGAGGCAGGAGCAGCGGGACTATCAACTATAGTCGAGGAAATTACTTTCAACATTTTGAGTCCCCGTCCCCCTCGCAGACAGCACAAAGTGTGTATTTATATTTAAAAAAAAAAAAAAGATAAGAAATAAGAAGAAAAGTGAACATCTCTGGCTGAGAGGGGAGAGAGTCGGGTAGAGAAGCGAATGAAAAACAGGAAAATTATTTGATTTTTATGCATTTCACTTAAGCAACAAAAAGATAAAGATGAAGAAGGAAAGATGGAAGGGGGGGTGCAGGGAGGTGGATCGGTCCAGGACATGCATGCATTATAGATGAACTTGCCGGCGAACGAAATAAAGCAAATAAATGCAATCAGGAATAATAATTCCAGGGCAAGACAGCCGGGATAACTTGATTTCCATTGCCGCCCACGAATCCCCTGCCCTACCCTACCCTCCCTCCCCTCCCATCCATCCCCTACTTGGGAACGCATAAACAACAATTTTCCTGGGGTCCTGGAGGTTGGATAAAGTCATGCACTTGGCTCGTAAATAAAGCCGAAAGCCTATCTTCAAGGACCTGCCCACAACACAAGCTCAAAGTCGGATCCTAAAGAAAAAAAAAAAACTGAAGGATACACTGATAAAGTTAGTTTTTACTTTAGATAAATATATTTTATTTTTATATACAGAAAACTCTAGGAGAAACTCTTTTATGATTAAAATATTTAATACCAGAAAAAAATTTTACTTACAAGCAAATAAAATACATAAATAATATATAAACCTTTTCTTTAGTGCAGAAAAAAAACGAGGGGAAATCTGAAGAGAAATTGGGGGCCCAGACGTAACGCCCAGCCAGTTTTTCACTTGGAAAAACTTAATTATGCATGGTTAACACGAAAACTCAATAAATTTTCAAATAAATTCACATGGGCCCAGGGAAAATGGAGAATCAAAAAATAAAAATAAAAAGAGAATCCTCCATTGCCTTCGGTCTATGTAAATTTTATTTGCCAAAGGATTTTTCACCAAGTTTCCTGGCTCTGTTGCATTTAGATTTATTTGCAACGTGTGTGCTGTGCGAAACCTATTAGGCTCGGTGTGTGTGTGTAGAGGGGGGAGCGACCTCAACCCACTCAACTGTTGCGCAAGCAGGACGAAGGAGCTCCTGGAGCTCTCTCCTGGCACCTTTCGCAAACTAATCGCCTGTTGAAAATGCTCTGCCGCACTGTGCCACCAGCCAGAATTTATTGAGTTCTCATATATATATTGAGCAATGCTATAAAAATAATGAAGCCGAGTCCCTGCCAAGCAGGTGGAAGGATACCTGCTGGGCAACGAATCCAGCTAAATGCGCTACACTTTCGGGGGTGACAGGACTTGTGGCAAGGAGTAAGTTGGGAGTAGAAATAATATTTAATAAATAATGGAAAAGTAATATTTAATATATATAATAAGGTATTCTAAATTAGAAATAAAAAAATAAGCACACCTTAATAATTACCCTTAAATTTGCCCAAAATAAATGAATTAAATATACTCTTTATATAATTATTTATACGTTATATATATTGTAAGATATTTTTTAAAAAATAAATGAAGAGGATACAAAAAAAAATCAAAATTCGATATATAAAAATCAATAAACACATCTTACTAAATACCCTTAAATTAGCCTTAAATAAATCAATAAAATATAATATTTACTAACTTTATTATAAGCTTAAAGTCTAAATTAGTAACTAATTTAGTTAAAAAATTTACCAAAAAATAATCATTATTAAAAATGAGTTATAAAGAAACCAAAATACCCAATCATCGCTTGCAGGGGCTACGGTTTGTCGTCAACAGCCGGCTTAGTGACACGCCAAAAGCCCACGCAGCTTAGTGTGTCCTGCAAGGGACATACCGCCCTATGTGGGCGGCAAGGCAAATGGAAATGGAAAATGCTGCGGATACTTGGCTGGAAAAAGTGGCAGGAGCAGCGGCAAAAAGTGAAATGAAGCCGAAAGGCAAATAGAGCATAAATTACGCAAATCCAACACGACACTTTACAGCGTCGACGCAGCCAGTGTGCGTGTGTGTGTGTGTGTATATATGTGCGTGTGTGTGTGTCACAACAACTACAACACTAGCAACAACAACAACAATAATAACAGTAACAGTAACAGTAACAACAGCAACAGGAACAGGAAGAGCAACAAATAAGTTAAGTCAAAGTCGAAAAAGCAAACAAACTGCATGCGGAGGAAAGAGATGGCAACACAGTCTGCAAATGCACTGAGAGAAAAAGGTGTGGAATTAAATAAAATAAAAAGGAAATACAATTAGAATAATTAAAATGAAGCTTTTTTTTTACAAAAATATTTCAAATGGGTATTTTTATAAAATCAAAATTCCAAATAATATATTCATATATTAAGATTAATTTAATAAATGTATAGAATATACTAATATATAAATTTTAGGTTTTATCTTTATTTTTTTATATTTATAATTTTTTTATTATTTTTTGACTTTATTTAAGTCCGATAATATGTCTGAATTTAATAATTTAATGTACTATGATACTAAAAGGCAACAGTTTTAAGGTCACACATATTTTTTAAATTAATTAAAAATGTCTAAGTCTATTTCTAAAATTTATATTTACATTTTTTGAAATTTATTAAAACTTAGATCATACTTTTGTATTTTTTCTTGATGATTTATAAGAATTTACAATTTTATTTTAAATTAAAAGTAAAGTTTGTGTTTGTATAAATTATTTCTTAATATTTATTATTTATTTTATTAATAAATTGTTAATAGGTATGAAATAAAATTATTTTAATATTTTTCTGGAAGACTTATAATTTAACAGTGTCATAAAAATATTTAAAAAATAACCTACAATTAATAAAAGCAACAATGCAGTGTCATATCCCCATAATTTTACATTTTCTCAGCTACAAATTGCCTCAATTTTGCTTCAATCTCTCAATCGCTACATATATTATATTACACATTATCTAATTCCCCAATTCCATGTTTTCTTTTTTTATAACACCCACTTTCCCTCAGTGCACTGCACTGCAACAAGAGTGTGGCATGCAATCAGGCGCCAAATGCTCAAGTGTCTCATTGTCAGCGCACTGCATGTGTGCGGGCATGGGAAAATAAAGTAAAATGAACAGCGGGAGCCAAAATGTTAAAGCAAGTAAATAAACATTGTATGCCATTATCAGGCACTGTCAGCAGCAACTACAACGACACCAACAACAACAATAACAACAACAACAACTTCAACAACAACACCAACAGTAGCAGCAACAATCAACAACACCAGGCAACATAATTTGCAGTTGCAACTGAGAACTTTTCAATGGCTTGAAGCCGAACAAGCTGACAGATCCCCTCTCACCTCTCACCCCATCATCATCAGCCGAAAAAAAAGGGCAAGGAAAGCCCAGGGAAAATCCAGGGAAAAGGGCAACAACACGAAGGCAATAGTGCATGTCAGTTACAGTGGTTCAGCGATAAACTATGGCCTACTTTTGGGCATTGAAAAGTAGAGAAATTCAAAGTGATTGGAAGAAATTGTTAGTTACTTTTTATATAGATATCTAAGATATATATTTATATATCTAATCATTTATATAAGATATGTAAATATTTTAGATATATAAATAATATATAATTAAAATGCAATGCTTTTTAAAACTCTTTAATTAAAAAATACTCTTCAAGGTAAAGGATCACAAAATTCTTGGCAGAACTTCTTAAATTCTATAAAAATGAATTCAAGTTCGTTATAAATCTTATAATAATTATTTTTAATTAAATTTTAGCTTTATATTTAATTAATTTATTTAATTTATTAATTTTTTCCATAATTCCTCCACTGTTGGAGGGATTTTTCAGCCGATGGCAGAGTCCATTGCCTGGCATAAAGCCCGGAAATGCCAGCGAACCTGATACTGTGTGCGTGTGCTGTGCATATACATATATGAGGCAGGAGTTAGCAAGTACACAAGTGTGTGTACGTGCTAGTGTGACCCTGTGTTTGTGTACAAGTGTGACCCTGTATGCGTGCTTGTTTGTGCTTGTATGCATCTGCATGGTTGAACAGTCAATGGCGGTGCAGCCCAAAAGGCCGGAAGTGCAGTCGAGCAACAACGATTGCATGTGTGTGTGTGTATATCCCTGCCATTGTATGTATATGTGTGAGTGTGAAAGAGCCTGGCTAAACAAAAGTGGTACAACAAGCTGGAATTGTGGGCGTTTGGTGTGTGCCAAAAAGTGAGGACAACAAAAAATAAAAACACAAAAAAAAAAAAACAGAAGAGCCAACACGAGTTGACATAGAAATTGTACAAACTGAAAATGATTTGTGTGTTCCCATCACAAACACCAGCGCACATACACACACACCAGCACAGACATGCAGAGACATGCACAAACCCGCACTAGCAAGACTTCGTTGGGTCGATTTACTTTTGGAGCAGCCAATTATGACCTTTAAACTTGAAGCTACTTGGGAAGTAAGACAAGTCAGTTACTTGAGATTCAGCAGCTAAAAAGCAAAAGAGAGAGAAAAATAGCCAGGATCAAGCTGATATCCTGTCACTTAAATAAAAAATCTTTCCAAAAGAGTAACAATTAATTGGTAATTCCATACAAATTGGGCTACACTGCACAATTTTCAACCAAAAAAGCATTTAATTTCAAAGAGAAACCGCCGCTCGTGGGCAGAGGATGTCCTGGATACAGGACCTGATCCTGCCATGGGCGAAACAGACCAGACTGTCTGGCTTGTGGGGTAGGTGGGTGGTGGGTGGTAGGCGAAAGGCGAAAGGACCTACCGGCAGACAGTTGAAATTGCAAATTATGTTTTCGAGGGAGGCAGGGAGGCGGAGGGACGGAACAGCAAGGACAGCAGCAGCGGCGGGAAGTCCACTGTCTGCGCTCTAATTATGCAAACTACCTGCTGTTACTCAATTAATCTTGATTACGTTTGTGTTATCCAAATACAATTATTTTGGTATTAATTACAGTGGCCAGGAGCCGAAAAGGGCCAGGACCCAGACGGAGGACCACTTTTACGAGCGGAAATTGTCCGGGTCGTTGGGCGAAACAATGCGCCCAAAGCCACCCAGCAGATTGCCCTGACATCCACCCACATCCAACCACACACACAACCAAACACACAACCAAACACACAACGCATTAGAGGCAAGTGTTTTTCCATTTTTCTCGCTGGGAAATTCGTATTTCGTATGCCAGTCGCATTTGATGCGACTTTTCTGGGACTGGGCCAGGCACTGGGCCTGAGACTTTTCCTAATTAGCCTAGAAAAGTCCATTCAAGGGTCAAAGGGGGATGGGTAAGGGAGAGAAAAAGAGAAAGAGAGAGCAGTGACCTTAATTAGCGGCCATCGAAAATGAGAGTTAAGTGCTTTTGGATACGGTTTGGGGGATAAGCCTAAGTATAAGCCCTATAAAAGACCATTTGCTGAATATAAAGCTAAATGATTATACAAAGTTAATCAATAAACAAGTCTTTTATTTATAATTAACAAGAAAAATTTAGTATATATTTTATGTATATTATAATAAAATGCATAACGCCATAGGGTTTTTTGTGGGTTTTACTGTTTCCGCCTGTTATTGGACTCATAGAATCCATAAATTTTTTCGAAATGCTGAACTTCGATCCACAAGTTAGGTTCCGAAATCATTTTGAGGCCTGGATATTGAGTCCTGGTTAGGAGAGTTGATTCCTTATTTCCTGAAACTTGAAATTTTCTAAAAAACTTTAGTGAGGCATTTAATTTGTACTTAAATATTAAGTGATTAAAGTGTAATGACATTAATAAGTAGTTACGAACGATAGTAATACATCGTCTAATGTGTGTAGATGCCTGCCTCTGTTTAAAACTATCGATAATATCGATTATCGATAACTATCTATACAACTCTGCTGTAGAACCTATATAAAGCCTGCCGCAGACCTTCAAAGATTCAGTAGCTCGCTGAAGTTCAAACGAGCTGCTCTTTTTGTCTTATTATTTATTTTATTTTATACTAAAATCTCTTGACAGTATTTTTTTTAAAGTGAATTTCTTTTTTTATATTTATTTATTTAATGGAATAATGAAGCTTTTTACCGGCTCACAGATTGTGCTGCTCCCACAACTGGTGCAACGCGTTGTCTGCGCCTTTCCGCCACATGCTGCTCCTCTCAATAATAAATGCATGACAAGGACTTTGCCAAAAAAAAGTCTCGCAACAGGACAGTTTCTGGTGGTCCTGCAGTTTTTGCAGCATTTGACTAGGGATGGAAAATGTGTCTTTTGGAGGGGAAACGGATTGGAATGCTTTACTTCATTTTTTTAAGCTAAACAAATTAGCTCTTAATATTTTTTTTCTTTAACAATGAACATTAAATCAATTCTTTTTTAATATTTGTAATTTTTAATTAACTTTTATTAATCCCTCGACATTATCCTTGTTTTTCTTTAAATGATTAACTTGACTATTATTTAAATAAAAAAAAAAAAAAAACAGTTTTGCTTTTTCTACCTTTAAAGCATGTCGGATATATACAAAAAAAAAACGTATTACCACGGCAGTTTTTATTTTTAAATTAAAATTTAATGATATATATTTATTTTTATATTTTATTTATTTTAAATTTATAATTAAAAAATCGACATTATCCTTGTTAAAAGACGATTAATTTGACTATTATTTTTCCGAAAATAAAAACAGTTTAGCTCTGATGTTTTGCCTCGAAAAAAAAGCTAATTTGGCAACACTATAGCCCTGGCACGTCCGCCTTATAACCATAATATATTAAATATACAATAAGCATACACAAAAAAAAAAGGAAATACAGTAAAGTGGAGATTGTTGTGGTTGTTGGGGGGGGGAAAGGAGACGGAGAAGGCACTTCCCTTCTAGGACACTGCATTGTCGCTCTCGGGTATGACCAGATCCTGCTCCCGGATCTTCTCGGGCAGCCGTTCCGCCACCTGCTGTCTGCCGGATAGCTGGAACTGGTAGTTGAAATACTCGTACACGTACATCTGCTGGCTGTTCACGTAGTGGAAGGCCACCGGGTACTCCGACAGGCAGTCCATGCACTGCGCACAAAAAATATACAGAATAGAATAGAATAGAATTCCCAGGACTCGAAGGACCTCCACACACACCGTTCGAGCATTGTAGTAGGCATATTTGTAGAGCCAAAAGTCCATGCCCACATTGCCCGAGAGCAGGGCTCCAAAGGGGGCCGTGGGATAGAAGCGATTCCTCAGCTGATCATCCCGCGAATCGCCGGCCTTCACGTCCAGATTGAACAGGCATTTGCCCATCTCCACGTCCTCGGCATGGTCATCCTCCTGGCGACACTTGGTGGTGTCGTTAAGGCCCTCGGCAAAGGTTTTCAGGGCCTCGCGACTCAGCACATAGCCACTGCCACCGGACATGTAGGACTGCTCAGTAGTATTATTATTATTATTAGTTGTAATAATTTATTAAATATATATTTAGTAATTTTTTGGTATTAAATTTCATATTTTTTACAAATATTTTCATAAAATTGTAATACTTTAATTAACTTTACTGTATTAAAGATAATACAATGAATAAGATGCATAACGCTCTGACTTTTGACTTCCTCTCTAACTCTATATCTTTTTTGAGATTATCTAAAAAATTTTAAGAAAGAATGGCGTTACGCATCTTGTTATTAACTCACCGAATTCTTTGGATGCGGTCCTATCATTTTGTAATTAAATCCAAAATAAATAGGTGTATTGGGTGAATATGGATATAGCATATATCGTAAGTTTTCCAAGAACACAAAGCTAACACAAATGAGAGACATATCATTAGTATAAAAAAAAATACTTTATGCCTATAAATTATAATGTTAGTAACCAGAACATAACTTTACTAATTAGTTTCAACTAAAGTACCATTTGATGTTAATACCCACAAGACATGAAGCTGGAAAGTAATAAGAAATAGTTCCGATATGTCGAGGTGTCAATATCTAGACCAAGAAAACAAAGCGTCATTATATATAATATATATCAGATACGATATATATAAAAACACTATTAATTAACCATTATAAACTCGAATTCCTCATAGTTATTTAAGGTTAAAAGAGATTCCCATTTCGTTTAACTCTCCCCTATCAATGCGGAAACACTGAAATGTTCTTCGATTAAAGATACATTTTTCCCCATTATCTTTTTCCCAGTTCCACTCAACAGGGGGTACCTACGTGTCGTCATCGGCCTTCATGAACCAATCAGCCTCGTCGCGCATCTCCTCATAGAGTCGGGTGAAGGCCTCCTTGGTCTTGCCCCACAGCACCTCGTATCTGTCCGGTTTCGTCAGCACCATGGTGGGCAGCTCCTCGTCCGGTTGCGAGGTCATAAACAAGATCTTATTGCAACGCCTGCCCCAGGTGCGTAGAACATGGGCTGCCCTAGTCTTGTGGTACTTGGGTGTGGTCAACACCCAGCAGAGGATTCGCACTTCGCGATGCAGTTTCTCCGCCAAAGTCTCATTGCTGGCAATGTCTTCGAAATTCCGGCTAGCCATTGGAGAGGCGCCTGCCGTAAGCATCATTACGTCCCAATAGGCGTAAAGGACAATGACCAGGGTGCCCAGCAAAAGGGTCAGGAGGACCAAGTGTGTGGTGGGCAGGCGCTGGTTGCCGGAACGCTGCTGTCTGCCGGCAACGGTGACAGTGCCGCTGGAGCTGTAGCCCGGATAAGCTGGCGTCGGGTGCTCCACTGCGATATATTCCCCGTCCATTTTACCACTGATTCTTCGAATAGAATAGACGTAGTAAAAGTGTGTGCCATACGGAAGCCCTTATCGAAGACGCCGACCACCGGCCTCTTTTTGCTCAGATAAGACAAGCTGCCGAAAACTGATAGTCGGTTCCGGAACATCAGTTCCATTAGCTTAATAAGGCGGAGAGGTGGAGAGATGTGGAGAGAGGTGGAGAGTAGGAGAGAGATGAAGAGAGGTGGAGAGAAGTAGAGAGAAGTAGTGAGAAGTGTCTAGAAGTAGGAAGTGGTAAAGAGAAACAAAGAAAGGCGAAGAGCGAAAAATATACTGCAGATAAGAGATTCTAATTCCTGAAGATCCACACTACGTGGGGGCTACGTGGTAGTATTTTGTTTTTTTATCTCGTACCGTACTCTAAAAATTCTAAAAGTAAAAATACTAATTTCCTCTCGGTAGAAACGTTGATTAATCCACTGCATACCTAACTTTTCCCACGAAAACCCAAAACAACACCTAGATAACCCAACGGTAAATCCAAAATCCTCTCCTTTCTAAACAAAACCTTATATCTTATACACCAAATATAGTCGATAAGTTCAATTTGTATGTTTGTAACCACCCAGTCGAGCGGTAGGTGGTCATAACTTAAATAATAAGTTAGCATTTAGTTTATAACCAATTGCTAGATTTATATATTATAGAAGAATAGTCTTGGTTCGGACTTACCCGCAGTTGAGGACACTTTCGTTGCGAGATTCTCTGATGATCAAGTCTTTTCGGGTGCAGAGGTTATATCACAGTTTTCACCACCCGATTATATACGATTATTAACAAACGATTATTAACACGCGATTACTAACACTGACGCGAACGGTTTAAATGCCGCGCGCAGACTGAGGCTGCGCGGCTACTCGCGCCTCTACTTATAGAGAGAGACAAACATATAAAGAGAAAGAGAGAGAAAGAGAGAGAGAGAGAGAGAGAGAGAGAGAGAGAGAGAGAGAGAGAGAGAGAGAGAGACAGAATGAGGCTGCTGCGGCGAGCCGCCTCTGCTTATATGAGATGGTTAGAGAGCGGCAGAACGAGAGAGAGAGAGAGACAGACTGAGGCTGCTGCGGCGACTCGCGCTGTGAGAGGTTGAGAGAGAGGGAGAGAGAGACAGACTGAGGCTGCTGCGGCGACTCGCGCTGTGAGAGGTCGAGAGAGAGAGAGAGAGAGAGAGAGAGAGAGAGAGAGAGAGAGAGAGAGAGAGAGAGAGAGAGAGAGAGAATGAGGCTGCTGCGGCGGTTCGCCTCCGCTTATAGGTGTATGAGATGGATAGAGAGCGGCAGATCGAGAGAGAGAGACAGACTGATGCTGCTGCGGCGAGGCGCCTCTGCCTATAGGAGTGAGTGAGGTCGCACGCTAGGTATATGACGTGTCCCAATAATTTGAGAGTGCAGCTCAGGGAGCGCCACTCAAAGATTGCAAGAATTGTTTTTGTTATTTGAGAGCGGCATCGCCTGCTACGGCTACGTGGCCGGATGTGAGTTGTTTACATTGGGACACGTCATCGCTCCAATACTTTTGTAAACAAAGAACTGCACAAGTAAGATTTCTGTCACAGGAATAAAGTGTTAAGCAGAGATCCATCGGAATATATATATATATATATATCTCCGACTTTCTTCCTTTTTCTATTCATTTCTCTCTATCTCCCTGTCTCTTTCTGTCTCTATAGCTCCCACTCCTTCCCTCGCGCTCTCTCTCTCACTCTCGCGATCTATCTCGCTCTTCCCAGCAGCTATAAAAGGGGTGACACCGGCAGATGGAATATAGCTGTCAACCCCGCAAAATGTGCCCTGACCACCTTCTCCTTGCGAAGAGACGTCTCTCCCGGTGCCTCCCTTCATGGACAGCTGATCCCTCAAGTCAAGGAGCACACGTACTTAGGGGTCCCGTTCGACAGGAGACTAACCTTCTCCACCCACATCACCCGTACCTCTGCCAAATTGTAATAAATAAAACACTTTAAATGCGATCAAATCAAATATTCTTAAAGTTCCTTCATAATATTTTCCAATCGGAAACCTTTATATCTGCCAGCCCTGGCGGTATAATTTATCGTTATCGTTATTATAACTGGACTGAAATCGGTTGTGTTTAAGCCAAGTTATGATTAAAAAACCATGAAAGGTCTTGAGTAAAAAATATTACCCCATTTTTTTACATTTTTTATGATTGTCAGCCTTTTGCAACACTGTGTTAAGTTCGCAACACTGCGCCAGAACAGCTGACGGCTTACAAATAACAGAAATTAATGTATGTTAAAGAGTAATCAACAAATATTATCAAATAGAAATATTTATTTAAGACTTTATTCTTTAAAATTTAAGCCAAGCAACCTAATTGTTTACGACGCCAGCCCGATGCGAAAATAGCATTTGATATTCCAAAGAAATTTATTTAAATCTCGCCCCGCTTTGTTCATTAATCAAAACACTTTGGACAAACAAACACACAGCAACAAGCGTCTCGGACAAACAAAAAGTAAAAAACAAGAACATATATATGGAAATAATAAAAGGAAAGAAAAAGGAAGGAAGGCAAACGCAAAACCCGAAAACAGTTGAAGTTGAGAGAATCTTTCAATTAATCATGAGCGACATGTGGTCGTTGCTGGACGTGGAGCAGGGAGGACCAGGAAGGAGCTAGGAGGGATCACCAGGCAGGAGCAGGATGGAGGGAGACCGCCAAGAGCGCGAGAAAAATTATATAGCGTATACGCCCTGTGGAGACCCGGATCCGCGGCACTCGGATGCTCGCGTGCAAACAAATGGGCTGCCATAATAGCGAGGAGGCGGCATCCTGGTCGCATCCTGGACGCATCCCTCTAGCCCGCCCCGTTTTTTGCAAAAACAAATTCCCATTAATAAAATAAAATGCAGCCAGCGGCTAAGAATGAAAACTATTTGGCATTGTGGGCGTGACCTGCTGCGATTTCCCTCCAACCATTTCCCCACACCCAAACTCACACCCACACTCACAGTCTCTAGCAAAAACAAATACAAATTTTTCCAATAAAAGCGGCGGCTTGCTTTTGGCTTTTTCCACTCTTTATTCGCCTGTCAAAATTAGTTTTGGCCAAAGCAAACAGGCCAGCCAGAAATGCAAATGGGAGAGGAGGTGGTTTGCCAGCCGGTTTGATAAATGCCTTTGACCTTTCGTTGACGTGACCCACATGGGGTCACAGGGGTGTTTACTTAGGGCATAATCCCTACCGCCCCACAGCTCCAAAGGTAAGGTAAAGAGTAACCGCGTGTATTGCCAATTTATTAGCCAGAATTTAGAGGACAGAAGCGAACTGGTTTTGGCCAGAATTAACCAACTTCTTGGGGGTCAACTCGTACGGCCACACTCCATCTAGAATCTCCAGTGATCTGGTCGCTCCTGCACAGCCTTCGAGGCAGTCGCTACAGACCTGAAAGTCTTCAAGGATCCAAAGCGGCGCTAGAAGTACAACCGAAAGCTAAAGGAGGGCAGGTCCAACGTCATCCTAATGAGCATATGGAGAAGTTGCTAGAGAGGAAACTTAAGAGCAGGGTTTTAAATAGAAGAACCAAAGGATCTGAAAGAGAATGTAATGCTTGGGTTTTAGTTTAAAAAATGAAATAAAATAATTGCGATTTAGCAACATTTGACAATATTTTAATAAGTAGAATCAGGGTGTTTGTAGTGTAAGTTAAGTCAATGAAGTATTTTCTCCATATGACCATCTTTGAATTGCAGTCAGTCTTTTCTCATGAAGTATCTTTTTAATTTGATTGTTGAAAAGGTGATTGTTGTAATAGTAATTGTTGTAATACTGATTGTTGTAAAGGTTATTGTTGTTAAGGTTATTGTTGTTAAGCTAATTGTTGTAAAGGTTATTGTTGCCAAGGTGATTGTTGTAAGATGATTGTTGTAATAGTATTTGTTGTAAATATGATTGTTGTAAAGGTGATTTTTGTAAGATGATTGTTGTAAGATGATTGTTGTAAGATGATTGTTGTAAGATGATTGTTGTAAGATGATTGTTGTAAGATGATTGTTGTAATACTAATTGTTGTAATAGTGATTGTTGTAAAGGTGATTGTTGTAAAGGTGATTGTTGTAAAGGTGATTGTTGTAAAGATGATTGTTGTAAAGATGATTGTTTCCAAGGTTATTGTTGCCAAGGTTATTGTTGCAAAGGTGATTGTTGCCAAGGTGATTGTTGCAAATTTGTTGATTGTTGTAAAGATTATCGTTGTAAAGATGGGATTGTTGTAAAGAAGTGATCGTTGAAAAGATGATTGTTGTAAGGCGATTGCTGTAAGGTGATTGTTGTAATAGTTATTGTTGTAATAGTGATTTTTGTAATAGTGATTTTTGTAAAGGTGATTGTTGTAAGGTGATTGTTGTAAGATGATTGTTGTAAGATGATTGTTGTAAGATGATTGTTGTAAGATGATTGTTGTAAGAATATTGTTGTAAGATTATTGTAAGATGATTTTTATAATATTAATTATTGTTAAGATGATTATTGTGAAGATGATTTTTGAAAAGGTGATTGTTGTAAAGGTGATTGTTGCAAAGATGATTGTTGTAATAATGATTGTTGTAAAGATGATTGTTGTAAGATGATTGTTGTAAGATGATTGTTGTAATAGTAATTGTTGTAAAGGTGATTGTTGCAAAACTGATTGTTGCAAAAGTGATTGTAGTAAAAATGATTGTAGTAAAGATGATTGTAGTAAAGAAGATTGTTGTAAAGGTGTCCTGTTAATTCTCCGGCAGCATCCTGTTAGTTATCTGATTCTGTGTACTGGTAATCGCTACACAGGTGTCCTGTTACTGGCACAGCTTGCCTTTGGCTATCTCCAGGATCATCACCTGGCGGAAGAAGTTCATGTCAGCCTGAGTGAATTGAATGGGATCGTTGCGTGTCACGTTCTCGGCAAACATGCAGGCAAAGACACCGGAATCATAGTCGTTTCTCTGCATCGGCAGATTCGCCTCCGTTCCCATGGAGAAGTCACGGATATTCAGATTCTGCTTGCGCTTATCCTGCGACTCCTGCTGCAGGTAGGACAGCAGTGCCGTCAGCATGTAGGTCGGTTCGGACTTCTTCAACGAGTCAAAGTAGCGAATGGCCTTGAAGCGCATATCGATGATGACCAGGCACCACAGTTGATTTGCGTAAAGGGTGGGAACGAGCAGAATGTCCTTGCTGAAGACATCCACCTTCCGTGTCCAGCGACGCACGCCCTCGTAACCGCTGCGCGACAGGCGCTCCAGGAAGAAGGTGTTGTAAGCGTAGACGCTGGGCAGCTCCCCGGCACGCAGCTCCGATCGTTCCATCAAAAGATTAAAATAGAAATTGATGATCTCGTCGTTGAGCCAACAGCCAGGACGTAAGGTTAGGAGGTCGCGGCGATGGATCTTCTGGTTGAACTTGGTGATGAGGATCTGAAAGGGAAGAGCAGATATGACAACGGGTTCTCCCCAAAATTGCCAATAATATATATTAAAATGTCCCACGTGATGGCCCTCCCCCCTTTCCGAACTCACTTGCTCCGGTGGTCCCTCAAGAGTAGCATTGACGGAAGCTTCTTCCGCCTCGCACAACGGAATGAATATAGGCCGCTCCTGCTGCTCCTCTTCCACGTGCATAACCTGCTGATGCTCAATCTCCTCCTCGTAAATGACCTGAGGATGATGCTCCTCCTCCTCGTGCAGGATCTGCTGATGCTCCTCTTCCTCGTACATGACCTGAGGATGCTCCTCCTCTTGCATGTCCTGCTGAGGCTCATCGTCCTCCTCGTACATGTCCTGAGGATGCTCCTCCTCTTCGTACATGACCTGAGGATGCTCCTTCTCATCGTACATGTCCTGAGGATGCTCCTCCTCGTGCATGACCTGAGGATGCTCATCGTCCTCCACGTAAACGACCTCCTCATCCTCCTTGTCCTCGTGCATGACCTGCTGGTGATCTTCATCCTCATGGTCCTCCTCCTGCATGACCTCCTGCTGATGCTCATCGTCCTCCACGTAAACGACATCCTCATCCTCCACGTAAACGACCTCCTCAACCTTCTCGTCCTCCTGCATGACCTCCTGCTGATCCTCATCCTCATGGTCCTCCTCCACGTAAATGACCTCCTCTTGGTCCTCCTCCTCCTCGTGCATGACTTGCTGATGATCGTCCTCTTCGCCTTGCTCTTGGATATCTGGCCCATCCCACTGCATATGCTCCACCTCATCGCCTTGTTCCGGGACCTCTGGCTGCCACCACAGGTCTTGCTGCTCCTCGTCCTCAGAACTCTCAAGCAGTTCTTGTTTTATATGCAAGGACAGCGCCTGTTGCTCTTGAAGCATTTCCTCTTCACGATCTGGCTCCATCTGCTGCTGCTGATCCTGTTCACGAAGTGGCTCCATCTGCTGCTGCTGATCCTGTTCACGAGACAACTGCCCATTCTGCTCCTCAGCCTCGGCGTTGTGCTCAATCAGCTCTTGTTTTATTTCTTTTGTCATCTGCTCCTGCAGCTCCTGAAGCCTCTTCTGGTCATCAAGCATTTTCTGCTCATAGAACCTCTTGCTCTCACGAAGCTCCTGCAAATACTGTTGAATCTCTTGATCTCGACGAAGCCTGTCCTGCTCCATAGTCTCCCTATCCTCACGGAGCTCTTGCTCAAGGAGAAGCCGATCCTGCTCCAGCCGCTCGACTTCTTCCCATTGTCGCTGCTGCTCCTGAAGAAATAGCTCCTGTCGGCGCTCCCGTTGCTCACTTAGCACGTGCGGCGGAAGCACTATTAGAGTGCTGGGGTTTTCCTCGCCCAGCGGCCGGATATTCGCCCTTATATATGCCTCGAATTCAACTCGTTCTTCGTGAGCCTCCTCAGCCCTGAAATGTGCACAAAGAGAAAAAATCGTTAGGAGGAGCGTCCACCTGAATTGGCAGCGAGTGGCGAGACACACTTACTCGGCAATGGCTGGTCCGCGAATCGTTTCCCTCTCAATCTTTTCGACAATTATTTTCTGTTTAACCTTCTGTTCGAGCTTCGTTATCCAATCGGGGATCTTAAGCCGCTCACGAAACGTGGCATCGTCCATGGGGGGACCCGAGGTGTGGCCCGAGGTTGAGGTGAAGGCTCTGGCGCGACCCGAGGTGTGGTTCGGGGTGGAGCTTAAGGGCGGAACCAAGGGGGAGCCCAAGCCGGGGTCCAAGGCACGGGCCGTGCTTGATCCCGGAATGAATCGCGACCTGGAACCCCTGGAATCACCGAAGGCTGATGAGGTGGGCCTGTGGTCTTCCAGAGGGAAAGCCGCGGCGATATCCAAAGAGCGTCCTGATGTTGAGCGTAATCCCGAGGAGGTTGAGGTCGAGGTTGAGGCAGAGGTCGAGGTCAAGGCAGAAGTCGAGGTCAAGGCAGAAGTCGAGGCCGGGGTCGAGGCAAAAGTCGAGGTCAAGGCAGAAGTCGAGGTCGAAGCGGAAGTCGGGGCCGGGGTCGTGGCAAAATTCGAGAACGAGCCCGAGTTTGAGGCCGAGATAAAGCCCGATGTGGAATTAAAAATCGAATCCGATGTGGAATTGAAAATCGAACCCGATGTGGAATCGTTCACCAACGATACGTGCTGCACGCCCGGGCTGTCACAAATCACAAAAAAAAAAATTAAAAAGTTGTTTTTCCCAAACAGAAACTTAATCTTAATTATCTCTTAGAACTTAAGCATCAATTTGTCAAAGATTTAGTACATAGACTAGGTAGCTTAGTGTAAATTCCCCTGCCAAAGGTCTGGAATGTACATTTCCAGTGGAAAGAGGTGACATTTTTGCGTAGCTTGCAGCTTAGCATGTGTCGCCGGTGCAATGCGAATGGCAAGGAAAAAACATGGTTGCACAATATGAAGTGTGAGAGAGACAACTAGACCGAAGCCAGAAGAGCGAGAGAGACAACTCGATATACAACTTGCAGTGCAAAGAAAAAAAGTGTAAAGGAAGTGTAAATATCACGTCATGCGGCTGTTAAAAAAGTGCGTGAAGCTTGCAGGTTAAATCATGCAAACTCGTGCATAAAAGGCATATTTTTGCTTTAAAAACCCGTATTTTGGGGCAAAGAAGTACTTACACATGTGTAAAAAAAAAATTGTGTATTTCTGTCTGGGTGTCTGCTACTCGCTGACATTCAACACAAAAAAAAAAACAAAACAAAGAAAAGAAAGAAAGCAAAGATCGGAATGCTCACCTAGGTCTACGGCGCACATTTGTGTTTGAAGTCTGTGCGGCGGCATCACGGAATCGAGGTCCAAATCCATTTCCTTCTTCCATTTTTGATGTAATAAAATAAATTTGCCAAAGGAAAACGATGAAAACTGTACTGCTGCTGCTATGGGCGAGTAACGAGTAACTTGAATGCTGAAAAATTCAATGACTTACCGGTAAATTGTATTTTTTTTTTTTAGTTTTAATTTTTCACTATTTTTTTCACGAGAAAGTTTAGAACTTAACACTTCACTTGACTGAACCGCAATGAAATAAAAAATGTTATTTCACATCCATCAAAGTTCGAAACATGACAATATTTCGATAACTTGAAGAGTTGCATGGGAAATAAATTACACACAACTAGAGTTATCGTTTTTTATTGTCAGTTTACACCAACGTGAGTTATCGATAGATGATTTGTATTTAATAAGTGTTTTTATAAAGCTTTCTGAATTGAAATTGACGCACTTTCGGCTTTGTTATAATATTGTCTATGCTTTAATTTTCAAACATGGAAGGACCTATGAAAATTTTTATTGAAAAATGTCTATAACGCAATTTTAAATATTATTTTAGAGCCAATCCCTAGTTTATATACCATCTCTCATTAAATATATTGGTAGTTAAAGACTATTTAATCTCGTTTAAGCGATCCCTTTACTGGAAATATATTCTTGAACTGTCCCCCTGAATTCCATTCTTTTTCCACACATATATAGCCGACAAGACAATCAACAGTTCCTTTCCATCTGGTTTTTCATTGCCGGGCGCTTTTTCAGCCTTTCGCGGGCGACACAATAAAAAATCAGCCAACCAGCAACTGGAGGGATACTGATGATGGGCAGTGTGGAAAGCCTGGGCGGTCGGTCAACTGCAAACTGTGTAAATCATAAAAATAAACCCAAGTCAAATGTATAACTGCAGATTTTTTGCAATATTGTTAGCCTTTGGATTTCACAAGCGCGCCAAGGCAAACGCCATTTGTCTCGCTGTCTGACTGTACTTCGGCCCCTCTCCACGATTCTCAGTTGGCTCTCGATGTGTTTGCATCGGAGATGACAGCGTGAGGAGCTTAAAATCTATTGTATTTTAGAATTTAAATTAGTTTATCAACTAAGCATTTCGAAAATATAATAAATATCTAAATAAAAACAAATAATCATCGATAAATAGCAAGGTCACACTTTGAAATGTAACATGTAAAAATGGTCACATCATTTTAATTGAAAGCTTGCAATTTTTTCATTAAAATAAGAATTTTGTTAATTTTTTAAGAAGCATTAACAGATTTTGAGGCTTTTTCTAATGTCTAAATATTTTAAGTTTTGTTTTTGATTGTCTCTGACTTCTGACTCTTCTCTTTCTCACTCTCTGCTCTTTCCCTCTTTCATCTATTGTCTGTCCCTCTGTCTGCGCCACACACACACACACAGTGAGACATCAAACGTGCAAACATTTGCCATATTTTTGTAATCAAAGTAAACAATCCACTTAACCCAACACGGACATGCAAAGCGACTGCCAGCTGGCTATTTGCCTCTCCTCTCCCCCTGTCCATCTCCATCCCGCTCTGCATCTCCCTGTACCACTTGCTCTCACAGAAACGTCTTTGGCAATTTCGTTTCGATTTTTTTTCTCGCCACTTTTGGGTGGAGGAAATGGAGGAGACCAGCGATATTGCGAATATCCCCCCAAACTTAACCCACTCAATTCTAAAAAGGAAGAACAGTAAGAAAAATGGCTAGAGCTTCAGGCAAAGAATTATTAAACGGTTAATGGGTTGTAGTTATTATTTAAAATCCTATTAATAATATTTTATAATTTTCTTTGAAAAGAAATTAAATTAAAAAAGCAATTTGACATATTTCCACTTGCAATCAGCTGTTTTGGCGGCAGTTTTGCAAGCTTCTACCAAAAAGTGTTGCAAAAGGCAGGAGAAAGCAGCATTATTTCGCATGTGTACAGCTTGTCTAACATTAAATAAAATATTTAATTAGAGACATTCAGCTCTAGACCCTAGATCCTTCTTTTCTTATAAAATTTCTGTACAAATTTTATTTAATTTCTTTTCTTCTCCTTATTATATTACTGTATTTTTTCCCTGTGCATCTAGCTACTGTCCAATGTTCATCCATCTCGTCAGCCATCCGTTTGTTGCTATTGTCACTCCTTTGACGGCCAAAAGGGAGCTGCAGGAGGGCATTCTTCCGATTTCCACCATTTTTTTCTGTTTTTTTTTTTCTTCTTTCTTCTATCTTTTTTTCCCCCTAGCGGTATCCACATTCCTAGGCGGGCAAGGACCGGTATAGAACAGGGGATGTGGATCCTGGGCACGTGATGCCTTTCGATGTCTTGGCTCGTTTTTTATGCAAACAGCATTTGAATTTGAAATGAAAACGCTGACGGGCAACGCCAATGCCAATGCACATGGCGGCGGGGAACCCCAGAGAGACCCCGCCGACTCGTAGGACTCGTACTCGGACTCGGTGGGGATTGGGATCTACTACGACCTACTGGTCGTCCTCTGCAGCCAAAGTCCCTCCTCTCGGCAGGAGGCAGCCAGTGCCATGGCATGCATTTCAGCATCGTGCGGTTACTTTTGGCACACTGATATGACAACGGAACCCCGATCCTGATGGAAGGGTGCTTCGTTTAGGGTTTTTTTCTTAATTATTTTTAAAGTTTAGGATTTTTTAGATTAATATTAAGAGTCTCAAGTGCTCAAGGAGCCTCCAAAGCAATTGAACACTAGCTAGAATATGTTTGGTGATGAGAAACAGTCTCATATCAGAGGCAAAGCTAGTTTCTTTACAAAAAGTATACTAAAAATACTTTAAAAATATTTTAAAATACTTAAATAATGCTACAAAAAATACTACTATTGGGCAAAAATTCTAAAAATACTACAAAGTACTATAATAATGCGGAAAAAATATTAAAAAATACTAAGATAATGCTTAAAAATACGACAAATACTAAATAACTTTTTTTTCCTAGTAAAAGTTCTACAAATACAACAACAAATTATACAATTGCTATAATAATATTATAAAAATACTATAAAAATACTGCAAAAATACTGCACATTACCAATACCTTTGATTTTGGGCAATTTTCAACATCCTATCCCCATTGACTCACCCTACCCTTCAGGGACATTGTGACCATTGGCATTTTGCTGGTAAACACAAAAGTCAGAGACGCACTGGGAATGGTTACTGGAAAGGGTTGGGGGGGAGGGGGCATGCCTCAGAGCTTGGGCAAATAGTTTTTTACAACACACACACACACGACGACACACACGAACACAGAACGCAATGACAAAAAGGCCATAAAAAGCAGTGCCGTCGCCGACAACTTTGTTATTACATTTTTATACCAACGGCACACACACACACACACACATACTATACTCATATGCAAACCGCTTTTATTGGCATAAAGAAGCAAGCGGAACACCTGTTTCAACCTCGTCTCCTACATCCTCCGACATCCCGCTGTCGCGGATTCATTTGCATTTGCATTATTTCCCTGTTTGCAGAGCAACTCTTTTGGCCAGCCCCGACGACGACTTTTATTATTATTTTTGGTTAGTTTTGCTGCATTACAAAATGTGTGTGTGTGTGTGTGTGTGTGTGTTGACATGTTATGATTTCGATTTTAATTTCAGCAGCTGCAGGCAGGAGGGGTGCGGCGCAAGAAAAAAGCAAAAACCCCCCAAAGGGGGGTATGTGTTGGTCCTGCAAACATTTGCCAAAGCCAAAAATCTCTGGGTGTAGTGAATTTAAATGGAAACATCGAATGAAAACTATTTTTGTACGAGCTTTAGGAGTTTAATTTTGCTGCCTAAAAGTAGGCAATGGGAAATACAAAGCACACAATGCAGGTAGAAGCAAGGATAAAATCAAATAAGATGCGTAGCGCCTTACAATTTTATTTATAAAAAATTGAAAAAAATACCCATACACTTTTTAGAATGTTTTTAATATTTTCAGACTTCTAAACTATCTTGGGTAGAATATACTTTGATTAGTAAAGACAATACAAAGAATAAGATACATAACGCCTTGCAATTTTATCCCAAAAAAATACCCTTAAAGCAATTTCATAGGCTTACATTTTTAAAAACATATTAAAAATAATATTTATGTTTATTTAAAAATTTTAAATTCAATTTAAAGACTAAAATGCATTACGTTTTTAAAAAAAATATAACCATAAGCTAGATAAATTACCCTTTAAAAAATAAACTTAACCTTTTTTTGAGACCATAATAGCTATGATATTTATGTTATTATCCTTATCCACAAGCAGCCATAACATATCCCACGGCCATTTCCTCTCACACATCGCATAAAAGCTAAGCTGCAGTAGCTTTGGATATTATTACCAGCCATCAAAAGTCCTAGGGCTCATCAAAACACTCATTATCGATAACAAGTACTCAAATAGATCGATTACACCCGACCCGAAGCCCCTTTAAGTGTAGGAAAGGATATGAATGTTTTAGCTGCAGCAAAGTATCGATTACTCGATATATATTATTTGTGTGCGTTCGCTTTTTTTCTAGTTCAGTATTGCTTATTACGGGTATTGATTTCATTAATACATGTCCGAGAGTTCACAGCAGTTCCTTACGCACAACGGGTGCCCAGCCTTGGCTGTGCACTATATCCTGGCATCCAGGTATCCCCTTACATATTGCACTTAATTGTTGAGAGCTTTATGCTTACATTTATTTCAGCCAAACAATAAGGAGGAGAGAGCCTGGAGAGTGTGTGAAACAGCGGAATTTAATTTCCAGATCGTCCTTAAGGCATCATCTTTTGGCTTTGATCCCTCCAGAGACATTTGTCAGCTGGTTGCCTTGGCTTTTAATTAAATATTTTGCCAGAATTCGCTGTGCTAGGATGTAGTGTGGCTGCAGAGGTGGCTCACAAATGTCACAGGACAGAGAGAGAGAGAGAGAGAGACTGTGACAGGACATAGACATAGTTGTCTTTCTCTGAATCTCCTCGAAGCGGGGGAAAGCGGAACAAAAGTTGTCACTCGGGTGTCAGCCAAGGAAGATAAATAAATAAGCTGTTGGGGGGCGTTAAGCAAGTTGTGTTGTTATCCTGACTGCTCCTAGTCCTGCCGCCTGCTCCAGCTACTGCGGTTTATACTTATATTTATGTTTTCGTTGATGCTGTTGCCATTGCCTTCGCTATTGTCCTGCCATCCCGATGTTGTTGTCACGCGAGCCGGTCGCGCATTTTCAATAATAATCTCTTGTCCCGGGCATAAATGTCGCATTAAAATGTCACGCACTTGTGGCTTAATCACGCCAAAGGATAACGGCATGCCCACAGGCGCCTCAAGTGCACTGAGCGGAATTAAGGGATATTTAGGGTATAAAATTGTGGAATTATTTAAGATCAAAGGTAACTTCTATCGGAAATTGTGAATTCCTTAATAATATTTTTAAGAGGAATTTCATACAATATCCCTTTATTTTTTTTATCCTTTATTTTTTAAACATTCTACATAATTTAGTTTAATTTCCTTATTTTTCATATCCTTGCGTTTTAAAATATTCCCCATAATTTTGTATCAACCCCCAATTTTCCCTTTAAAATTCTACATTTTCTGACACATTTTTTCCAGTGCACAACCGCCATACAGGACATGCAGGACACGACAGGATAGGCGAGGATTCAGCTCTGACAACAGCACTTGAATAGTCATACCCCACCCCCAACGAGTGCCGCCTGCCGTCGTTATCTCTGCGACTCTCTGGACCAAGGACGAAGGAGAACGGACTTTGGGTCCGCAGGAGGATACCACCAGGAATAGAAGGGGGGGAAGAGCAGCAGCGCTGGCTCGTAGGCATTACTTGTTTGCGGTTTTTATTATATCATGCTCATGTCAAACGGGCTCAGCATTGTCACATCCTTAGCCGCTGCTCCTGCTCCTGCTCCTGATGATGATGATGACGCTCTGCCAGCTCAGCGTCCTGTCATGCCAGCTCTTAGTACAGCCTCCCCCCCAGTTTCCCTAGTCTCCCAATACTTCCACTTCCAACCAATCCCCATCTAAGTCCTGCGGCTCGCTCTTGTCCTTCATCTTGAAGCTGCCAGTTATTACACATTGCCAGCGTCTTAATGTCGGGATTGCCTGACGAAGGCTCTCGAGTGTTTCGCCCTAATTCGCCAACAGGTGGGTCCTTGACAAGGGGCAGGAGGCTGACACTGCCACTGCTCCTGCTCCTACCAAGGCGAAAAGACCAAACCAAAGCAAGATGAGATGTCCCAAACGACAGCCATCGCAATACTCTTATATAGAGGAGCCTACTTTTAACTTTTCAGGCTTGAAAAATATTGTAAATAATATTAATATATTTTTTTTTTAATTTTTAATAGCAAAATACTTTAAAATAAACGACTATTTCTAAAACTCAAAGGATCTCTAAAAAAGACTGCTTGGAACTCTCAAAAAAGACCCCATAAACAGCAAGATGCATAACGCGCAAACCAGAGAGAGGCTCTCTTCTTAAACTTTCTCTCTCTCTCTCTCATATGGCGCTATGCATCATATAGCTTATGCTTTCCTCAGCCTCCCTCCTTCTCCATTTCTCAAGAGCATTTCAGTTTCGGTTTAAAAAATAAAAAACAAATTACTTTTCGAGTCATTGGTGCCCGCCTGCAATTGGCAGCCTAGGCGGAGTCCTGCACTGGCAACATTTTATAAGTTAAGGCACGTTCCAGTGGTTAAGTCCACTCAAAATCCTGGCGGCCAGCCTTGCAGCTGTGTGTGTGCGGTCAAAGGGCAACTGCAGTCGACGACTGGCGCAATGAAAACGAAAAGTTTATTTGCTGAGCTGGGCAACGAAAAAGCCGGCAACCCGCAAAACGCCAGAATCAGAGTCTGAGCCAAAAATCGGGACAAGGATCGGGAATCGGCAAAGTACATAGCTCGGAAGCCCCTTTTTGGTAAATCAGAAATTGAATTATGAGCCGAGAAAGGACACTTTCTGGGGCGGCTAATTCGATTAGACAGTTACAAATGTTGATTCAATTTGCATTGTCAATTAAATCGCTATCTTGGCTGCCTGGCTGCCTGGCTGGCTGTCCTCGGCCTGAAGCCTTGGCCTGTCGACGTAATTGCATTAGCAGGATATTTGCTTGTCATCAACATATTTTGCCCACAAATTTTCGGTTGACTTCAGCACTTTGGCGCAACGCCCCCTCTTTTTATGTAATCTCCAAAATGTTGGCCCCCCCTTTTGCTGGCTGATTTACAAGTAACGCTTTCTTGGTGATTGGCCAGCAAAAAGTTATACTGCAGCAGCCGCAGTGTTCTGTGTGTCCTGCATCCTTTGCCCTGGACTCGAGTTGATGAAAGGCCAAGTCAAATGGCTCACTGATTGCATTGACATCCTTGGGCCTTGGGCCCCAAAATGTATTTGGTCGGCTTCGGGAAAACTTTACGTATGATTTGCTGGCTAAATTGAAAATTTTCCCCCAGCATCCTGTGGGCAGGATTCAGCTTCATTATGAACTCCACACACATGGGCAGATGGTTTGCATTTCAATTATGTGCAAATTGCATCTCTCTGCGACTTGGAATATTATTTGAAGTCAAGTTCTTGCTCAGGCTACTTCCTGGCGAATTACAGAATGTAAAGTTTATGAGGTTTTTGGTTTTTGTAAATATATAAAAAAATTAAGTAAACAGGGAAATAAAAAAAAAAAAATAACCAGACTACTTTTAGGCTGCATTTATTTATTAAATAATTATATATAGAGAACAGATTCCATGGCTCAGCTTCAGTTTGAAAATAGTTGTGAGCCATGAAGGTTGGAACCGCTGTGCTTACCCTCTGCCTTCTGGCCTTGGTGAGGGTTTATTCCATACAAATTCCATTCAAATTCCATTACCATTTAACCCCAGTTAACCCTTATATATCTATACAATATTTAGGTTAAATTAACCCTGTCAAAAGAGAGCTGCCAACAGGCACATAATGTCACAAGTTCGCAGGTGGAAGCTGTGTCACCCAACACCCCCATTGGCGATATTCCCACAAATATCAAATGCTATAGCCGCTGTGTAATCCAGGATTATATCGGTGAAGATGGTAAAATTGATCTGCAATTGGTGGGAAATCGAGCCAGTCCACAAGAACAGCGAATTTTGGTCGAGTGTAAACAGCAAAAGGATGACATCACCGATCTAGACCAGTGTGATTATGCCTATCTGATGTTACAGTGCTTGGAAAAGGCGAGCAAAGCCAACGCGCCATGAGAGTAATTAATTAAATGAATGCATCACATGCTACAAATTATCAATGCTATTATATATGCTAAATAATAAATAATCAATCTAAAGGGCAAATTACACAATAAATTATTTACTTAATTGCAGTTATTATTTTGTTTTGCTTCATAAACTTGGACAGCACGGAGACAGTAATGGTGCTACATTTTATAGTAATATTCATTAGAATATACTATAGTTTAAATCGAATTATAATATAATAATTAATTTCTTAAAATATACCCTTAAACCGATATTTTGTTTTTTTCAGCTACAGACAATATTTATCGACGTAATTATCCAAAAACTTCATAATGTCATTTATATATATAACTCTGAAAATAAGTTAAAAAATTATAGAACAATATATGCAAAAAAAAAAATACTTAAAAATAAATGACTAAGGGATTTTCATAGCGATTTGTATTGATTTTTCTTGAAAATAATTTATAAACAATAAAGCAAGTGTAATATACATATATAATAATATAAATTTCATATAAATAATAATTTAAAAATAATATAAATAAAAATATAAATTTAAAATAAATAATCAAATGAATTTATAATAATATTCAACTAATTTCCTGTAAAAGTTTTCTGCCAGAAAATCAAAACAAACTCCGCGATAGATTTACCGTCCACAAATGTGGATTGTACTCCCAGATCTACTTCTCTCGAGAGAGCTTTTTTGTATCGTAAAAAGGAACATAACGAAGAGAGGGAGAAAGAAAAGAAGAAAACAATAAATGGTCGTTACTCACTTTGCTTGTTGCATGAAAACCAAACTGCGAAAACGTCGCTTCCTCGCCTATTCGTTAACCTTGAAAATCACAAATTCGTCTCAAGCCAATATATTCCTTTGCCGCATTCCTTCTCTCTCTTTACTTCACTTCGCTTTTCGCTTCTTGTTAGGTTCCGTTATGGCCGAAATCCGTTATTTCACCGATCAAAGCCAGGCGCGCGGAAGCCAGAGGGAAAACTAGGGGGACTTTATTTTTCACTAGCACAAAACAAAACAAAAAAAAACACATTTGCACAGAACAAAAAGAAAAAAAAAATCACTTGCACAGAAAAAAAAACAACAAAAAATAACTTGCACAGAAAAAAAATATCACTTCCACAGAAAAAAAAACAACAAAAAATCACTTGCACAGAAAAAAAACCAACAAAATTAAACAACTACACATCCCAGGAGTAGATTTTCCGACTTTGATTACGGATTTCCGCACGTTGATCCCGCTTCGATCCCTCTGGCTGCTTTTTTTTACGGCGCGACACACGCTTTCGCACTTTTTTGTCTTTTCGTTTTCTTGCTTTGCTTCCTCCCGTGCATCAAGCAAGCAAAATGTGTGCCACAAGCCCCGAAGTAACTGTATTGGATCTCACTATCCGTCTCGCTCGCTCTTATCGTTTTCTTACGGAGGCGTTCGTTGCCACTTTTTAATGGCGTTCTTTGGCTTTGCGCGGCTTGTATTTGTGGCGCAACTAAATAACCACTTAATTGTTTAGTTAATAACTCATTTGCACAGTTTTTGGCTGCATATAAACGAATAAAAAACGCTCCAACTCTTTTGATCCGTGTGACACAGTTAGTTTGCTTTGATTCACATCGCTTGTGTATTTGTTTTTGCTTTTTTTTGGTAACCTAAGTTTCGCCGCCGACGCCATTATTTTTCACACTTTTACTGCACTCCGGTGCTTTCCGCAACTTTCCGCACTTGTTGCCACTAGTTTTTCCGCACTCCCGTAGGGAAAACTCTATTAAATTTGAGTTTTCACCGCCGCGTCGATCGCCTGCACGGAGACATCTTTTTTTGCATCCGTTCCGTTCGAGAGCGCCAAAAGTTATGCAAAATGACAGCCACAAGAGATGATCCTATGCTAAGTGGCTCTCCCGCTCTCAGGAGTCACTTGCCAAGTAACGGCACTTTCTATTTAGAATGAGAGTAACAGAATTGTGCTCTGGAATTCTTAACAGAATTTGTTGAATATGGTTAACAGTCACGATTGCGGTGAAGCGGTGAGATCCTGAGAGCGGCAACCTCTCTCCCGGAGCTGCGTTGCACGGCCTTGGTTCCAATTGGGAAAATGATAACTGATAACCTGAGAGACACCTTGGAGTGTCTCTTTGAATTTTCTTAAAAAGGGTGCAAAACGGGCCAGTTTTCAAAAATTTTTTGTGGTTAAACGGCTAGAGTTAGCTTAATAATTTAAATGCCATAAATTAAGACAACACTTAAACAATTTTTTGTTGATTTTTTTTTATAAAAATAAATATTTATAGGAGTTGTAGGGAAACTCCAAAGTCAGTCAAGTAGGATGCTCCATTTAAGCTCCCATAACTTGGTCATTTCTGCTCCGATCAATTTAAAATTTGGACACTATATTCTTTAGATGTTAAGCATTCATACAAAAATTTTTAAAAAATTGTCCGAAAAAAATTTCATCACCATAGCTTAAGTGGAACACATGGGATCGAGTCTAATTTCAGGACTTTTTAGAGGCAAATTTAATATTTCCTTCTTTCTTACAACTGTAACTTGTACAGATATACTTACATAATTTAAATTTTAAAATAACAACACCCATATCTGTTCTGTACTGCACTTTATTTGTATATATATTTCGTAGGGTTAATTAATTGATATAAATACACATTTTAATCATGTTTTGCAATATGCCAAACAGGGTTTCCCGAATCGCAGCGAATATCACATCTCATATACGATGTTGTACAAAAAAACAAAAAAATGGGTATAATAATTATAATATATATTATATTATGATGAATATTCCGTCATGTTATGGGATTGGCCGCAGGCAGGGCTCACTGTACCGCCACGCAGTCCTTTAAACCGAGTTTTCTCTCTTCTATTTTTAGTATTAACTTAGGCTACTGTCTTTTTGGTAAGTATTTTGGAAGGCTTCCAATAAATTAAAGTGGTAAAAACATTAAAATTAACAAGAGACACAAAAAAAATAAACAAAAAAAATATATGGTATGTATATAAATTATAAACTAAACTTAAAAATGGTTTGTGTGATGTTTCCAGGCGCTGGACCTTGGCTTGATATTGTGTGTGTGTTTTTGGGAGGATGTGATGCCTTTAGCTGTGATGTGGCGTGGGCGTGGCAGCAGGAGTAGGGGGCTTCGGCATCCCTTTTAGCACACGAGGCGCTCATTGTCGGCATGGAAAATGCGATCATAGTTCTCAATCAGCACCTTGGCCAGCATATTCATGCGTCCAATGTCCAAATGAATCTGATTGGCGCTCAACAGACAAGGACCCCAAACAATGGCCAGGTTGGTGGACGGCATGCGGTTCGAGGCACTGGCAGCAGCCACTCTGTAAGACAAGACACAAACTTTAACAAACAACAAAGATATATAAATCCAAGATTTTACCTGGTCAAATGCTTGATAAGAAAGCGCAACGTGGAGCGATTCGGCTCTGGCATGTCATCAAAGGCCAAGCTCATGCGCTCAATGGCTGCATCATCGGAGAGGCTCTTGCCCAGACGCTCGTAGGCCTCCTGAGTGATCAGCGGTTCGGTTAGCTCCCGGAAAAACTGCTTATGCAGGCTGGTCAGCGTGTGGATATCATCGGTCTGCAGCCAGCGAGGATCATACAGGTGGGTCAGCTTGCGACGCAGCTCGTCCACCAGCACCTTGTTGCCGGAGGCACGGTACAGGCCATCCTGTTCAATGCACTCCGGCTGCTCGATGTAGGCGCACACGTCCACCACGAAGCGCGGCACATTCGGATGATCGGTCATGTTCAGCTCCAGGACACTGAGCGGGGCGGCAAACAGCGGATACTTTTGCTCATCCAAATACAGGCTGTTCACCTGACCACGGCGACCCCGGGACTTTTTCTCGCTCTTCGGCGAGCGGTTGCTGGAAGGGTTCAAGGATAATAGGTTAATAATTTGGCTTATTTAAGGGGTTATAACTCGTATTACTCACATGCGAAACACATTGCTGTTGACGGCAACTGCATGCAGTTTGGGGATTTTCATAACAATTTCGGGGGTTCGCCATATATGAAAAGAGAAATTTATACAAATTATTTAGCAATTGAGAAACTTTTGGTTAGAGGTATTTATGTATATTATATATAATATTTAATTTAATTAAATTGTTGGTTTTACATTTAAATGTATTTAATATAAAATATACTTTTATATAGTTTATCGTGTTTAATATATATATTTTTTATTTTTATATATTTTTCTGAAACTATGTATTTTGCTTGAATTTTATTGGAATAAAATATATATTTATATGTATTTATGTATTTATAATATTTATATATTTTTAATGATTTATAAATACTTTAAAATATTTAATAGAATTTTGATGTATTTAGCATATTTTTTTATATATTTTATATATATTTTTATGCAATTCTATATATATATATATTTGGAATATCCTTTTTCTGTATTAAAATGTTTAAATATTTTATAAATATTTATGTAGTTGTATATATTTTTATGTATTACATATACATTTTTTTGTATTTTATATATTTTTAATGTTATTTAATTGTTGCATTTAAAATTTTGAATATTTAATTTATATTTTATGTACTTTTATATAGTTCTCCGTATTTAATATTTATTTTTATGTATATTTATATAATTTATGTACTTAGTATATACTTTTATGTATTAAATATGTAGTATGTATGTATGTAAATATGCATATATATGTATTTATTTATATCTACACGCTATCTTTACATATTTTTATGTAGTTTATATATTATTTTTGTATTCAAATATATTCTTATGTATTGTTTTTTATATTTTTCTGAATTTTATATATATTTATTATGTATTTAATGTATCCTTTAATGCATTTTTATGTATTTAATATATATTCTTATGAATTTGTATATTTTTATTTTTTATTTTTTTTATGTATTAGTATATTTTTAACGATTTATAAACACATTTAAATATTTAATATATATTTTAGTGCATTTAACCTATTTTATTATATATTTAATACACATTTTAATGTATTTATTTATACTTCTTTACATTTTTCTAAATTGATGTATTTTCATTTAATTGTTAATGTTTTGTATGCATTTATATATATTTAATTTTTATTTTTATGTATTTATACACATGTTTTATTATGTTTTTTTTTATATTTTTTATGTTTTTAATTTATATATATATTCCCGTACATTCCGACAGTCGCCTATCAAAGCGCGATATGCAAATTGAATTTTTCGACATTCCCCGTGGACCCAGCAGAGATCGATCCGTGCCACTCCCGTCTGCCTTTCAAGTGCGTATGAATATTATATTTTTTTTGTTACAGGAAAACCGAGTCCCCGGCTATGTCAGTCAGTCAGTCAATAAGCCAACTCAGTCAGCCAGCTCAAGTTGGCATCCGCACATTCCTGGCCTTACCAAGATCGTGATTCATATTCTCATCGACTCATTTGCATTAACCAAAATAAGCTGGGGAGGCAAATAAAAAATATATATGGAAAGAGAGAGATATTTTTGTGTGGCTAGAAAAATCCCAGCTAAAGTGAAACCAGATTGGAGCTGGGAGATTCATTAACAAATAAAAATCGCAGAGAATTAGAGAGAGATATAGGGAGACATATAGAGATATAGAGAGTGGTATATAGATATAGAGATACTTCTAGCATTCAATTTCGCATTCCCATTCATGTATCTCCCCTATAGAAGTGGCTTGTTAGCTCAATCAGTCATTCAGTCCGTCAGTCATTCAATCAACTCGGTCGCTGTGTGGGCTGCAACGACCTTAAAAGGCCAACACCTCGAATGCGGTTGGTTTTATGCACTTAAAATAACAATTTTAAAAGAGATTTTAGCTGCCAGGAAATACCCAGCATTAGAGATATAATTTTTAAGATTTTTAAAGGTTGTAACTAACCATGGTACCACCAAGAAATAATTTTTTAGCTATCATAAAATTTACAAGCATTAGAAAAATACATTTTAGAAGAGCTTAAAATACCAAGGATAAGAGGAATTATTTTTGAAGATTTTTCAAAGGTTTTTACTACCATGGAAATAAATTTTTTAAAGATTATAGAAGAAAGTTTCAGTTACCATGAAATGCCCATATTATTTTTAAGGGTTTTAACTACCATGAAATACCCAGCATTTTTCCACCTTAAAATCCTATGAATTCCATCATAATTTCTTGATTTATAGGTGCCAGTTTAAATTCTTATTAAATTATCTTATTTAATTTTAATATTAATTATGAAAAATATATATAACATCTTTAGATATAAAATTAAAGCTTATTAGACTTTATTTCAAGTGCTTTTTCCATTTCTACTTAAATTCAGAGGCTTCCAGATCATTGCTATCTGTGCAGACAGTCGGGCGCCCTCCTTTAACCGGTTTCTTGGATATTTACTCAAAGGAAAGTCATCTTTAGAGGCTAAAGCCAATTTTAGACGATGACTAAAGACCTCTAAGCGGACATAAAGACAGGCCAAGATTTTTTTTATTAAATTTTAACCGGAAGAAGATCTACATAGAAATATTGTGAATAGTGTACTAACTTATAAGGGAAACCTTGTACAACTGGAAAATATTATAAATAAATTATTATAAATATTATAGTATATATTTTAATAATATAAGCAATAGGTTTACATCTCCTAAATAATTGTTGTTATGATTCAAGGTCTAAACAAGGTCTAAAACAAAAGCTACAAAGAAAATTAATCATTAATGATGACCATGTTTGCAGCTGTTTGAATGAATTACTAGAATCAGTTGATATGTTTATGTATGTTGATTGTTTATGTTTTTTTTTTTGCAGGCATATGGATTACCTTTGCTTTAAACAAAGATATCTATTTCGTTTGCCTCGATAACTGTCTTGTTTACACAAGCAAAAAAAATGAAAATAAAACCCAAACAGAAACTCAAAGATCAGGCTATCATTTTGGTTTCCAAATAAATCGCTAGCTGGAGCTTACATTCAAGGTAAAAATGAAAAAATAATAATGAAAAAAAAACAGGAAAAAATAAAGAAAAAATAAAGAAAAACAGAGAATAATAATAAGTAAAACAAAGGGAAAAATAAAAGAAAATAAAGCAATAAAAAAACAATAATACAAAAACTTAAGACAAAAATGAAAAAAAAAAATAACATAAAAAAAAATAGAAAACAATTTCTTAAAAATTATGAAATATAAAGGAAAAAATAAAACAAAACAATGAAACAACAGATAAAACAAAATAAAAATACAACAAAAAAAAATAAAAAAAATGATAAGATATAGGGTAATGTAATAAATACAAAAATGGAAACAATAAACAACTTAATAAAAAATAATGCAATAAATAATAAAATACAAAAAAAAAAAATAATAATAAAGAAAGAATAAGGAAAAATTCATAAAAAACATAAAAAGGAAAAAATAAATAAATTGTGAACAAATAAGACAAAAAAAACATCAAAGAACAAAGAAAATAATAACAAAAAAAATTAAAAAGCAATTTAGAAAAAAAGGGAAAATAATAAAAAAAAGATAAATAATAAATTAAAAATAAAAATAATGTATGACATAATAAATATAATAGAATGAATAATGAAATAATAATACAAAAATTAATATAAAATAATACAAAAAATCAAATTAAAACAATACAAAAATAATGAGAAAAATAAAGAAATATAATGAAAAAATAAAGAAAATATTATTAAATTAAAAGACCGAAACATAAAAAGTAAGGTTAAAATAAAACATTATAACGAAATAAAATTGTAGAAAAAATGATGAAAACATAAATAAAAACAAAGAAAAAATAATGCAAAAAAACACAAATAATAATAAAAAAATTATAACAAAGAAATCTAATAAACCTTAAAATTAAACCCCCCCGCCTTTCCCCCTCCCACAACTTACACTTCATTCGCATACGATTCTTGATGGACTTCTTGTCATCCTCGCCGGGCAGGTCCAGCAGGTTGCCGATGGAGACGCTCTTGAAGCGCTGCAGGATCGTCGACTGCTGCGTCTGCTGCAGCTCATTGTCCTCCTGGATCTGCTGTGCCCGCAGAATGTCAGTCACTGGCACAATCTGCAAAGGGCGAGACATGCAAGGCATTAATATTCAGGTAAATAAGAGGGGAGCCAAGAGCACGGGGAAATATGTGTGTGTGTGTGGGGGGAGTGAAGAGGTGGGAAGTGGGAAAATGGGTAGCTGGCAGAGAGCTTCATGGGAGCAAACAATTGAGATACACAATCAAACAATCCAACAATCCGAGTAACGTCTGCAAATTAATTGCAGCTTTTCGTGCCGTTGTCGATGTCTAGTTCTATTTTTTCCACTCTTCGCCCTACAAATACCCATTAGGAGGGGTCAAAACACACAAAGGGGTGTGATGTTTTCATGGAAAATGTAAATAAATTATCTTAAAGATACTTTTTGAGTTAAAAGTAGTAGCTAGACGGGGTTTAAAAATCCAGGAAATTAAAGAAAAATGAGAAAATGTAGTTGAAATTTGTTCTTATATTTTCTATATATTTTAAAAATATTTTTTAGCAGCAGACATTGCTTAGTTTTTTTATATATATTTTTTCAAATATATTTTTATGATGGTTTGACTTTAATTAATCCTTTTTAACTCTTAAGAAGCCTAAATTTTAATAGAAATGCCTTGCTTTTTGCATTTTTATTGTGTGCTGAAAATAAGTAATAAAAGTATCTTAAAGATACCTATTAAGTTCTTTAAAAAAACCAAAAAATTAAAGAGAAAAAAAGGAAAAATATTTTCAATATAGTAAAAATTGAAAAATTTGTATAATTAAAATTAAAGCAACCAGTTTTAATATTTTTTATAAAAAAATATATTTTAAAGTAGCTTTAATCATAAATATACCCTTAAATCATGCTTTTTTCGACACTTCGACACCCACGGGTCCTCTCTCTCTGGAAAAACTCCACCAAATCCGATCACACAAAAAAGTAAGTGGTACTTCGTGGTCGATAATAACCCACAGATCTCGGCACAGCACAGTAACTCTTTTTTCTGGAGGGGTTCCTTCTCTCTTTTTTCTTTTTTTCTTCAGGTCTCAGCTATATTCTTTCTTTTCTCTCTTTCTCTTCGGTTCCGCTCATCGCTCACCGTTGTTTGCCTTCGCTTGGGATTCAATCTGCCCGTCATTTCTTATCTCCGTCGATTTTCTCACTCGCTCACTCGCGCACGCAATATATATATGCAAGCTATATCTTGCCCTCCGTCCGGAACGGAACACAAAAAATAAAAAAAAAAAATAACACAAAAACAACACACACAACAACAAAAACTAAAAAAAAACAAAAAATCACAAAAAACAGAAACCAAACAAAAACAGAAAATGGAGCGAGATATTGATAAGGAATTGATTGCGATTTGTAAGAAGTCGTGCCGAGCTAGAGCTTGCAGCAAGCGTCCAAGATAACGGCTAATCGAACAGTGCCGCTTCAAGGTGTCGCGGCGAATGCATTTATCGCCGCTGGATCCACCCACCAACGCCCACTGTCCAGCCGCACCCCCCGGCGGCAGCTGCCACCACCCCCTCGGCGCCACAGTGCCCAAGTCCACCTTATTTACAGTGGCATAAACAAAATCACCCGACTATATGGGTGACATCTAAGACGGTAATACTCTATAAATACAGCAGATACTTCCTATAAGTGAACTATAAATACTTTGGTGGTTTAAGAAATTAATTTGATTAATTAAAAATATAGCATAAAAAAATAATGCTAACGAATAACTAAAATACTGTTTTTTAGTTTAGTAAATAAGTAATTTATATTTTAAAACATGGTTCCTAAAAAAATGTATGCTAGCTTTTTTAATACTGTTTTACTTTCCTGAAAAAAAAAATAAAAAAAAACTTACAAATAAATAAATAAAACTGAGAACCATACTATATACATTATTAATCCTAACAAAAATCATAAAAATTTTATTTTTTAAAATTTTGCATGCATTAGAAAATTTAATAAAAAATAAACATTAAAAGCAAACTGAATTTTAAAAACTTGATATGCATGAGAAAATTAAATTTACATCAAATAAGCAATTAAGACGGGAAAAATTTTATGAAAAATTAGGTATATGGATTAAATATCATAAGAAAAAATAATTATTTAAAAATATTACCTACATTTGAGTATATGGAATATATATTTGTATACTATAAGTACCCATTATTTTCCTTCTTAGCGAATTAAACCTGTAACCATAAAACCCAGCAGAAGTTCTCGCCAGTTTCCCCCGCGAGCAAAGTCCTCAAAAAAATAAAAAGCTTACTGCTGGCACCTGGAGTTCCCCTGAATTTCGTCTGTTCTAACATCTGGTTTTTGTGCCTCCTCTCAAGGGTAACACCCACAGAACAGTTCTACAAAAAAAAATCCCTAAGCCAGTTGAAAGCTTTATGGCTTGATTCCCAGAAACTCAAAAGTGGGAAATGTAATTGAAAAAGAAATTATTTAAAAATTGCTTTCGTTTTGAAACTGTGTTAAAAAAAAGGTATTGTAACTATTAAAAATTTTTTAAATGTAATATTTAAAGTTTTAATAATTAAATAAATAATTTCAAGGTAATTTTAGATAAATTATATGAAAATTTAAATGTTTTAAAAATTAATTGATTTGAAAAGAAAATTAAAAAAGGTCTTTTAATTAGTAGAAATATTAAATGTGAAATGAATTTTGAAAAATATATAAATAATCGAAATATTTATAAATAAATACAATTAAAACCAGTAGAGGAAACTATTAAAGGAATATAATAAAATAACTATAATAATTAATTTATTAACTATAATTAAGCAGTAAGCAAAAAATTAAAAAATATATATATTTTAAATAAAAGAATATTACATTTTTATAAAAATAATACCATAACGGCTTGAGGAAGAATATTTAATAAATATATTATTCCTTTTGTAGATAAAAAATAATTCTAAAAATAATATTTAAGGCCAAGACTGTAACCATTTCCCTAAAAACTTCAAATTTATAGAGTATAATGATAAGTTTTTAGCCTAAAATAATCAATAGAAGAATTAAAGACACCTTTTTTTTAAGAGAGAGTATATGAGAACGTCTCAAATTTCGTCACATCTGATGCAATCGAAACATGAGGTAAGGGTTTCGTTTGATATCCATAAACAATGGAAAAGTTTAAAGTAAAGTTATTACGCTCATGCACACAATCGAAATCATCGGCAATGTGTGTATCACTTTCGATAACATATACCCGGCAGGCCGAATTAGAGCAATCGATAAATACGGCAATTAAGAGTGGAGGAGCAAGCCGAACTTAACGTGTTAACTGATTAGAGTCATTTAGCTTTTTGGCCAAGTCGCACACTGCTCTGGCTATTTGATAATTTTCTGAATTTGAATTTAAAAAAAAAAAATAAACAAACAAAGTTGAGCAAAGTACCCAAAGTATTTCTGCCAAATTGGAATTTATGTGTTGAAATAATAACGACAGAAGGCAGAAGGCAAGCCAGCCGCCAAATTAATTGATACGACCTCGGGCCGGGTAGTACTACATGTGTTTGCTTTGCTTTCGCACAGCTACAGCTACAGCTACAGATACTGTATCTGTATCTACATATATTGTTGCTATATCGTGATTCATTGAAACACCAAAAGAGCCACACCGAAAAACCGTAGCGAACCAAAGAAAATACACAAATAAACCGAAAGCCAAACAAAGGCGGCTCAGTTTGACCTTTTTTGTTTTGGTCTTGCGGCGAGGAGAGAGAGAGATACAGGGGTTTTTGAGTTTTTCCCAGACTCTTTTCGTAACATATATATATATATATATATATATACTTAAAACCTGGATCAATGGCCCTCACATATCTGCAAAAGTTAATTCGTGATCAGTTTATCTCGAAACCAATTGACAGACTGCTCTTCACATTTAAACTAGAAGCGAGTTTCTTGCAGCTTGTCAAGCGTCTTAGACGAATTAAAAATAATGGTAAGAATATATTAAATATTTTATATTATTAAAGATTTTAATCAGCCTTATTTATAAAATATTATAAAATATTTTTTAAGATCTTAAACAGACTGATATAATATTTTATAAAATACCATTTAAGATTTCTAATCATTTTTGCTTATAAAATTGTATTAAATATTATTGAAAATCTTAAACAGCCTTATTTATAATTTATATTGAATATTGTTTAAGATTCTTAATAATTCTTTTTTTTTAATATTTTAATTAATAATATTTAGGACCATCATCGGTGTATTAAAAAAATCAAAAATTATGGTAAGAATACATTTTATTTAATATAAATTTGGATTGTAATCTTTTTTTTATTATATATTTCTAAATATTATTTAAGACCTTAAACAGGATTATTAATAATATATTATCAAACACAATTAATCTGTCTAATTTATAAAATTCATTAAATTTTGTTAAAGATTGAACAACCCTTTTTATAAAATATTTTGTAATATTATTATAGACTTTTAATCAGTATTATTTAATTCGCGTCCTCAACACAATAAAAATAATGGAAAGAATGTATATTATTTAAGATTTTAATCAGGTTTATTTATAAATTATTCTTAAATATTATTCAAAACCCTAATCAGTCTTATTTATGCCTTTTTTTTAGGTATTCCTCGCCACTGAAACCCATATTAAATCACCCAAAAATGCAGAAACTTCATTTAAAAATATATTTAAAAACAATATATAATGCACAAGTAAATATATATCCCTTTCAAATATATACAAACTATATATGATGATAAATCAGTATATACCCTAAAAACACATCCACAAAGCCGGGCTCTTATTTATGGAACACTCAAGTTCCGTTATGATTTTTACAATCCAAGCGATAAAATTTTTGTGGCACAGCCAAAGGTTCGCTTCCAAGAAGGAGAAGGAAGGAGAAAATGAAGAAAACATATATAATATATGTATATATGTATATATATATACCAGCTAAAACTTGCAAGGAAAAACATATCGAAAGGCCAAGAATTACACAAAATATTTGACTAATGATTAACCAATTAAATGCTGATAAATGCGAAAGGCCAACGTTCTGAGGCTGGGCAGGAAATTCAACAAGAAATCAGAAACAAAAAGCTGATAAAAAACCGGCCTAGCAATGCCCTAAAAAAATTCATTAAAAAATGCACATGATGATTCACAAACAATATGCTTTATTCTGTCATATTAATTACCAATGAAACAAAAAAACTACAGTCATGGCAGAAACAAAGGGTATTAAACTATGAAGCCTCCAAAAGGGTATCAAAAATCAAAAAGAGAATTCTTTTTTCCCCCCAAGCTGAGAACCGGTTTATAAACGCAAAAATCACAACAGAAATTAACTAAAGACAGCACATACTTTGGCAGAATATATCCAAAAGTTGACAACAACACAACAAAAAAAACCGAGCAAGATAAATCAAACAAACAAAATAAATAAAATAAATAATTCTGGCTTTGCGCAATCTGATACAACATGTTAGGGGAAGAGGTATCAAAATATAAGGGGGAAATCCCCCTTTTTTCCCAGCAAATTTCCATGGAATTTCTGAATGCATCAGCAGCAGCAGCAGCAACGGCAAATGCAGCAAACAGAAAGCAACAAACGTGAGAGGCAAAAATAAATAAAGATATATTATGCAGAAAGCAACATCTCTGTAGGTATGTTCATTTTTATATACGGTTTTATTTGTTTTTATATATATAAGTGTGGTGATTTTTTAGGTATGAAAATAACGGATTATACTTTTGACTCTTTTTTTTAAGCTTCTTTGGTAAAAGATACTCAAAATACAACAAATTATCGCATTTTTACTTTGAAATTAAATTGAAAATAAAAGCAGCATTTGCAGAATTTTATTATGATTTTATCAGTTTTAAATATTCCCCTTTGCAACCTAATAAACCCTTTAAAAAATTCTATAAATATGCATTGCAGTTTAATTAATAAATTATGTTTATCACTATCAATAAATAAATGTTGATACCATCACTCTAGTTACCATAAATATTCCTCTAGTTACCATAAATATTCCTCTATATTTTACACCATAAATCCTTTTAAAATACTTAAAAAATCCCTTGCACTTCAATAAATAATACAAAATCGGAAAATACACTTCCAAAGTTTAGGGTATTTTTTTTTTCCCCCAAAACTTTGGTAACCCCAACGAAACGGAAGATTGGGTAACCCCTTCCTCAGTAAAGAGGCTCTCAGGTTCACATATAGATCACCTAAAACAATTGCAATGAATCCGTTCCGTTGGATGTAGAGGCAAAGGCATAGAGATACAGATACAGGTGCAGATACAGATACAGATACATTTGCGGGATTTAATTGATGTGACAAGTGACATGTGTGAAAACAATGGGCAAATAAAGAAGCCGAGGGAATGTAACCATGCCAAATTGCGGGTGATAAAAAGTGCACTTGGAGAAAAATATTAAATAATAATAATAATTAAAAATATATATTATAAATTGTATATATAAAAATATATATATAATAATAATAATTAATAATTAGGGGGTTTGATATTTATAATTAAATTCATTAAGCATTTCAACCACTGTTTTTCTCTATATTTTTTTCTAATTCTCCCAAACTTTCCCTTATTGTTTTCTATATTTTCTTTATTTCCTTTATAGTTTCCCATTTTCCTAAATTTTCCTATTCAAATTTGTACCCAAATTTATTATATTAAATATTTATATAGATTATATATTCATATTTATATTTATTCTATATTTTACTATACCAGAAATCATCGATTCCTTACCATATCCTCCTCATCCTCGCAGCAGTGGACATCCTGCAGCTGCTCCCGCCACGCCAGCACGGAATCGGTGAGCAGGAGCCGGGCATTGGAGCGAACTCTCAGCTTGCGACCGGCTCGCGAGGCCACGCCCCTTTTGCCAGCCACCGCTCCAGCGGCCAGGACCGCCCGCGCCCACTCCTCCTTGAGCGGCTGAGGGATGGCCGCCTCCGCCTGATCCTCCGCCTCGCAGCTGCAGCCACTGTCGTCGTTCTGCTTGGGCAGATGCTGCTGGGAGGAGGAGAAGGGAACTGCTGACGTCGGCGGCGGTGGAGCCGGACGTCGGATGCGGGTCATGAAGCGGAGATGGATCTGCGATCGCTGGTACTCGTAGAATATGGCGCTGTACTTTTTCGGTTCCTTGGGACTGTAGAAGATGCAAATGTTCCGCAGGATGGGATGAATCAAGGGGGCCTGCTCCACCGGCACCTGATCCTTCGACACAATTGGTTGCCTGGCGCCACTGCTACCTGTGCTACTAATGGAGCCCAGGGTGGCGGTGCTGTTTGTGATTGTGCTGCCCAAACTGAGGCTATCTGCCGCCTCTCCAGCCGCCTCCTCAACGTTCTTGCTTTCGCGATGGAACATGAACTCCATGTCCGTCTCCCAGGCACCCTGATCCATGGAGGCGGTGGGCGATGGCAGGGGCGTGGGCAGCATCAGTTTGGAGCGTTTGGTTAGCGTGGAAGTGGAGAGTTTGTGGCGTACGCCAGCGGCAAAGACAGCGGCGGCCTGGAGAGCCATCACATCGGCATCGGCATCGGAGGGCAGAGACTCGTCATAGTCAGCCAGGACCTCTTCCTCATCCTCATCCTCATCTTCATCGTCATCGTCGTCATCCTCCTCTTCATCATCATCTTCTTCATCCTCTTCCTCTGCAATTGTCGCCTGGGCCTTAACCAGTTCTGGATGCTCCAGTGTTGTGAATTGCCAAATGGGCTGGTAAATGGATTCCTCCTCCTCCTCCTCCACCTCCATATCCTGGCTAAAATCTAACGTGGGACTATCCTTCTCCTTAGGCAGCTCTCCATCCGCCTGCCGGGGTTTACTTAGAGCCGTTTTTGGACTTCGAACCGGAACCTTGGGCGCCGGTCTTCGCACCTTGATAACGCAATTCTACAGGAATTAAAGTTGGAAAACAAAGAACGTCTTCAGGTTGAAATTTCGAATATATTTTGGTATCCAATAATCGAGTGTTGTCCTTTCGAAATTGACTTACGGCGCGTGGCAAAGGATTTTCTAACCAATTAAATTTTATTTAAAATTTACAGTAACTAAGTAAACTCATTAATTTAATTTCAATATTTATCTTTCCTTTTTTTTCTTGGATTTTATTATAAAATAATTCCTCGTTTTCAACATGTTAATTTCCTAATTTGGTTTCCTTAATAGACTTTGAGGAGGGGTTTTAACCACCCTCCTTTTTTTTTACTAATATTCATAATTAACATGCTCTCATTAATGCAAATAATTAACCTGGTTAAAAAAAAAAACATTTTAAAAGGCAATCACATTCATAAATAATTTTTTCACAATGAATTTCCAGGTTGAACATTCTTTTCCAATAGTATGGTAACACTTTTTTTCCAATCAACCAAAACCACAACACAAAAAAAAAGAACGTTAATTAAACGCTGATTATTTTATAGTTATCTTTTGTTTTCATAGCAAATTTGTTTGTTTTTCCTGCACATTTTTCTTTTTGTTTTTTTTTGCTTTGTGTTTTTTTTTCTGCTTTGTTTAATGGTTGTTTTTAATTAGATAAGGTTGTTTGTTTGTTTTTGTTGTTGTTGTTGTTTTTTTCCAATAGCCAATTGGCATCCCTGTTGCACGCAAAACCGTTAGTCAATTTCAAACTGCAATGTACACTGAGCAAAAACAGGGGAAATACACTTGGGTATGATTATTATTAAATATTAAATATGCACATTTTGAACACTTTATCACTTTGGTATAAATATTAATAAAAATATGTATTAATATATTTTTTATTTTGTATCATTTTCTCCCTGTGTTTGCTTTATTTTTAATTTACTCTTTGATTGTTGTTGCTTTTCATTTTCTTAATGAATGTTGACCTGTGTGATTTGTTGCTGCTGCTGCTCCTGTGGCTTTTGTTGTTGCTGCTGATCGCTGACATTGCAATTGCTCATGTTGTTGTTGTTATTATTATTGTTGTTGTTGCTGCCGCTGCTGATGTTCGTGCTGCTGTCATTGTCATCATTGTTATTGCTGATGCCATTGTTGTTGTTGTTGCTGTTGTTGTTATTATTATTATTGGGGCGCTCTGCCTCGCTTGTTGTTTTTGGCGCTGCCATCAAAGCTCTGCCGCCTGCGCAGTTGCTGCTGCTGCTGTTGTTGTTGTTGTTGTTACTGCTATTACTATTGTTTATTGCGCTATCACTCGCACTAACTATGCCACCCTCTCGCGCTCTCCCGCTCGCACCGCTCTCTTCACGACGATTCCGCTTCGGACGCGCAGCAGCAGCATACACGTCGTCACGTACGCTGGAAAAAAAATGTTGTTTTGAAACTGTTTCTCAGCTACACACATCTTTTATACGGCGGCCTCTCTGGGACCAGTGCTGGCACTTTGGCTATTTTGTTGCTAGATCACTTTTAGAATATATCAGTTTCTGGTGTTTAATGATATTTAGAAACATAAAATTTTAAAATTTTCATTAGCAATTTAGGCAATTTTATAACAAAGCTAAATATTCTTTATTTCAATGAAGAATTTTTCACTTGTAAATTTTTATACGATCGACTCACATTTTTTAATAAATACTTTAATATATTTTTTTAAAACGAAAATTTAAAATATTTAGATAAATATTTTTTGGCAAAAGTTAAATAGGTATTATCAATAAAATGTTTGAAAAAATCTGGCTATTTTTGCTTTTGAGATTCTAGCAGCAGCACTAATGAGCACCGCTCTGGCTTACAGAAATTTCTGTTACGGTGAGAGGCGTTCTCCCGCTAGCTGGCCAAGCTAACAGAACTGTTGCTAATCGGAATTCGCGGGTGCTGATCGGCGGAAGAAACTACATTTCTTTCTTCAGCTTTAATTGATTGCAAAGAAATGTAGATAAAATTGACAAAAAAATGCCTCAATAAATAACAAATTAAATTTGTAGCGCAAATTCCGGTTAACAGACAATATAAATGTGCTATTTGAATGTATTTTTCAGCTAATACCGTCTGTCAGAAGAATTCTTCTGGCTTGCACATTCCAGGTTCTTGGAGTTCCGGCCAAAAGGAATTCCTGTTAAGATGAGAGGCGCTCTGCCGCTAACAGAGCTGGGGGCCAGAGAAAGAGCAAAGAGACGCCGCCACTCGTGCCTTGGGTCACGCGCTCTCTCGCGCCCGCGATAACCGTTGATCAGCAGGCGTTGTTGTTGCTCCCAAAGCCACTGGCTGAGCGATTTGTCATAGGCGCTGAGCGGGCCACGCACACACACGTGCAGGCTAATCGAGAGAGCGAGGCTTTGCATGAGCGGCAAGAGCGGGATTTTGGGCAGTGCCTCCTGCTCTTCCGCTCTGCTCACGGTCATGGGGGCCAACTGCTGCTGCTGCTGCTGGTGGGCGCTCTCTTGGGGGCGGGGGTGGCTTTGGCTGAGAAACTCATTCACAAACTCCGCCGTTATCCCGCACCGACGCTCTTGAGGCTCTCGCTTCAGTTGCAGCTTTCTCTTAAAATCGCTGACCAAACTTAGTTTGTCCTCCTTGCGTAGTGTCACAGGTTCCTCCGTTGTTTGCGGTTCTCTTCCATAGGCGGCTGGCACGCTCTTTGGCAGCTGCTGCCACGCGCCCGCCCCTTCGTCATAGTGATGCACTTGTTGTCGCAGTGACGTCATCCAGTGACAAATGCTTTCGTTCAAATACAAGGATGCTGCTGCACCGTCGCTGTCTCTTTCACTCTGCTGCAGCATACGCATGCGTGAAAGTCGCGGTCGCTTGCGCTCTGCCTTATCCGGCTCTGGCTCTCTTACCCGCCCGTAGATGTGCTGATCGCTCTGGCTCTTAAGCTGCAGCTCGCTTTTAAGCTGGCAAATGCGCTGCATGTCAAAGGTCTCTTGGGTGCGAAAGACCTCGTCCACGTTGTGGATTATTTCCAGGGAGCCACCTCCACCGGCCTTCACCTCGCGCTGGAAGAGCTTGCGCTGCAGGGAGGCCGAGCGATTGAGCTGCTTCAGGGAGCCAAAGAGACGGGTCAAGGTCGCAGCACTGCTCTTTGAGTAGTTCAAGAGCGTTCGCGATCGGCTGCTGCTGTTGCTCTTCGCGGCTGGTAGGGACGTAGGCGTTGGCAGTGGTGTGGGGATGGGCGTGGGCGTGGGGGTGGTGTTTCTGGGGGTGCTGCTGTTGTCCTTGCTGTTCTCCTTTTGGCACTGACACTTTTCGTTGTCACTGTAAATGCCGCGGCACAGCTCACAGATATTCTCATAGATATTGCCCTCCTGAGGAGGGTTCTCTGCGAGTGGGGTTGCATGCACCACCACCCCCCCGCTGACGATGCACTGACAGAAATGGCAGTACCGCCCTGGGGCCCCGAAAACCCCATAGCCGCAGCCGGCGCACAAATTCTCGTAGATCGCCTCACGGCGAAAATACTTGCGAAGAATCGGAACGGGGTGGTTCTTCGGGCTCTTCGGGCTCTTGGGTGATGTAGATTTCGGGGATGTACCCGGCAGGTTCTCGTAAATGTGTGAGTCCATTCCGAAGTTGTCGTTAATATCTGCCGCTGCCGATCCGTCGTTGGCATCGATTTCGTTCGGTAGCGCCGGCATTTCAAATTGATTTCGTCGTGTCTTTTCTCCGGAGATTCACTGGCAGGCTACTTCTCGGTTCTTCTCCGGAGATTCACTTGCTGGCTTCTTCTACTCGGTTCTTCTCCGAAGATCTAGCTTATCGCATGGTGAGTTATGGGACTATAAGTCATGGTTAAAGTGAGAAAATAACCACAAAATGAGGCACTTGGAGAGATAGTGGTATATTGTAAGGAGGAGAGAGACATAGGGAGAGGGAGTGAGAGAAGAACACAGTAAGAAAATCCAGATGAGGCAAGTGAAATACAAGAAAAGGATTTAATTAGTCCGTTTTTAAGTAAAAAAAAACACACTGTACATAAAAAAAATGTCTATTCACATCTGATAACTGATCGAAAACTATACCTTTGTTTCCCCTTAGTAAGTTTAAATCATTAATTGCAAACTTATTTCCTATACATTTCTTGTTGTTTATTTTTATTTATTTTTTATTTTATTTAAAAAAGCATAGCATTTTTTTACCGGTGTGCTGCGCGACTCAATCTGTTGGAAATATTTAAAACTTTAATGTTCTAGTGAAGGCGCTATCTCAATGGCCCCCTCATTGGCTGTCTTGCTCTCTCCTGCATGCATCGACTACTCATTATCTCACTCACACTGGAGCAAGAGTCACTGCACTCTGCACTTCCCTCGGTCGTTACAGAGCCACTGTCACTTCCACTGTCATTTCCAAGCCGAGTCTTCCACTTGGAAGTGCTCCCCTTGAGCTTTAACCCTCGAGTGGTCAGTGAGCTCGAAGTGGAGTGAGACTGTTTCTTCAAGAAAAATAACTATTTGCTGATTAATTCTAATAAAAAACTTGAAATTCTTGCTTAAATTAAGAAAATCTGGTATTAAAAATATCTTTTATTTAACTTTGTAACATTCTGAGTCTAAATTAATAACCAGTTTACAGATTAACTCTCTTCCAAACTACCGAAATGTATAATTTATGATTCGTTTATTAACCTGCGCTTCATTAAATACAAAAAGAAATAGATTATTCCTATTTTATATTTTTTTTTCAATTAGGAAAACCATTCCCCGCGGCAATAGAAAACAGAAAATTCCCTAAATCATTTTTCCAGCCACCGCCGCAGGGTTAAAACATTAACTGTTTGCATTTCTTCTAACTGAAAAATGTATTGTTTTTGTTTCTGCGGTGATAATGGGGATGAGTCACTAACCGATCCAGCAAACCATGTCGGCCAAAAGGGGCTTAACCCTTTCCCGGTCCCGGAGCCCAAATTAAAGACCATGAAAACGTAGAAGAGAGGTGAGAAGTGAGACAAGTTGGCCGAGAGACGAGGGACGAGAGAGTGGAGAAAACCCCTCGAGAAACAGGTTGGCCTGCCGCGAGAACTGTGCAACTCACCTACGCCTCACAGGTGCCGGCAGGTAAATGGAATGTTGAATGTTAAAATATGGAATGTGCACTCAAAAAAAAACCCAACAATAAGAAAGACTTTTAGATTTTTAAAATCATTAATAATAATAATATATTATTATTTTTTTTTAAATAAAAAAATTTATAGGTATTCGAATAGTTAAGTCTGTTAGGTGCCAAATATTTTTTACCAGGTTAATTAAAATATTTATAGGAATTTTTAAGTAATTATTAAAATATTTTATATTATTTATAATTTTCAAAATTTTACTTGTTATATTTTAAAACCTTTTAAATTAAATCCAACCCCTGTATATCCTCAAGGTGCTAAGTCCTCTCAGAATCTAGCTTAAGACTCTCTCTATCTGTCGCTTATTCTCTCGTTCGCTACTTGAAGACATCTTTGCAGTGGGTTTTTTCTGTCTTGCTTGTACATGGCAGGCAAAGCGTCAAAGATTTTTTTAGCCTGCAAAAATATTCTCTATTTTATCCAAACTTTTTCGTGAGTGCACTGATTTAAAATAAAAACGGAAGGCAAGTGTGGCCCTAATGGAGCTGAGGAGGTGCCAAGACACGAGACTCCACAGATTAATCTCTTGATCGTCGTAAGTGGGGAACATGGTGCCTATCGCATTGGGAGATCTGAAAATCTTTTTTTCGGCTGGCTTCTTGTTATTAGTCATTTCGTAATCTAGGATCTCTTGGCCATTAATCATGATTGGCTTGGGGGTAAAAAAAAGGGAAACTGACTGAATTTTAATGGTAATGGAAATGTGTTTTGATATTACAAAAAAAATATTTGTACATATAAAAAATAGATGCATAAAGTTAAGAAATTTTAGAAAATGTTTAAGATACGTGCTTTTTTATATTTTATATATAACTACCGAAGACTTTAAGCTAATTTTTATATGTCATCCTGAAAACTATGATATAGTAAGATTAAATAACAGATTAGCCTAGACAAGTGGGTTTGGAAACATATTTCGTATAAGAGCTTCTATTTCTATATTAGACTAGTTCCTAGTTCTGTGATTTGTATCCTAGAATTGCTAGCTAATTATTTAAACTGTTAACAAATGTTGATTGAAATAAATTCTATAATTCGTGGACCTATCCCTATACCCTGCAGTTTGATAAGCTCACATCCTTATCACTGGCATACTTTTGGGCATTGACTCAAGACCCCAAATGACCCCAAGAACCCGTTCAAATTATTATGCAGCTCTCAAGGTTTTCATTTTCCCCAAGGCAGAAAACTACAAAAAAAAAAAACGCCATGTAAAGCGGGGATTGTAAATTATCTTTGGATTTGCCTATATGCTGACTACGGATGATTCACTCACATCCATTTGCGGATAGCGACAAATGAATGAACGATGATGAATGCTTACAATGTTTTGCAATTGAAAACACACACGAAATGTGTGTACTTATGTACTGATATAATATATATACCGTGTTCTATATATGGGGAAACAGGGAAAGTAAAAAAAAAAAGGGGTTTGGCCCCTGGATTTTCCCTATTCTGTGCCTGTTATCTCTCACTCTTTACCCTATTTTCACTCACAACACAATCACTTTTCCTTTTTATTGGAAATTATAGATCACGTTTTTCCTTTCATTTTTCACAGAACAAAAATAAAGTTTAGTGAGTCTCACTGATAAGCGGTATTACGAAATCGGGCTTGATTTTCTCTTATTATATTTCTTTGCTCTCCTCTCTTCTATATAGATCCTACAGATCGGAGCTGCAGGCGCGACGCGTTCGCGAATTTAACAGAATATCAACTGAAATTGAACTCAAGATGCCGCCGAGCATTTTTTCTTGGGTGGCGACGGCGGCGGCGGCGGTACGCCTCGTGAGCGTTGACGCCGCTGCTGCAGCCGCCGTCGACGTCGGCAGCAGATGTCGGTGGCTATAGCGATGCCGACCTCCGGTCACCCACAGAATGCGAGCACCACTCCCACACTAGTCAGCAAAATATATTGGGGTTTTTAGGGAGTTCTCTATAAGATTAAGGGAGATATTTACTCTTAATATTAAAATATATAAAAAGTCTATTACAATTTAATACCATATTTCTATTCCTTTTAAAATAAATAAATATTAAAATATAAATCAAGTAACAGCAAGCAAGATATGAATTAGATATTTATTTTCGGTGGCTTAGAATTCTAAATAGGGAATTTTTTCTATAAATAGAAAGTTGAGAATTCCAAGCCCCCGAAAATAAATTTATAATTCTAATTAACAAGGAGCAATTAAAAAATGCCATGTATTATATTATATTTTAATAAATTCCATTCAAAAATCAATTTCTATTCGAGTTTTTAAACTCAAGGTTGGGAATTAAAAAAGCCCCCCTGAAAAAAGTATCATATTAAATGGGTCTGAATATTATGCCTTTAACTGTGATTAACTCTGCTATATTTCTCTTATATATTCTATATTTTTAATTTTTAATATAAATATATTCTCAAATTCACAAACTATAAAGTTTAAAATGTAATTCACTAAATTTAGAACATTTCCTGCTGACTAGTGTTGGTCACAGATCAGCTCAGATGGGGAGGTAAAAGCCCAGAGCAGCACCGAAACCACGCAGGCCAGTGCAGTGCGGAACATGTGTGTAATGGAACATGGACAACATGTGTGCCCCTTTCAGGGTGTTCCAGTGTATGTGTGTGTGTGTATAGAGGGTGGGGGCTATGGGGCGTGGCAGCGACAAAAGACGCTTTTTATACCCAACGCCCGTTGCCTAATTAAGCATATCGAGAAGAGTATTAGCCGCAGAGGGGATTCAAGATCCGCAAAGCCCATATATATATATGTATATACTTGAATATATATGAATATAATGAATATATATGTATATATATCCATATATATTTATTTAGTATATATAAATTACATACAACAGTTGCGTAAAACCATTACAATATAGTTTTTGCAAGCGATTCAGATATGGAAATGAGAGCTGTACTTTGGACATGAAACAAGCCTTACAGATCAAGTTGGAAAAATAGCCCCAAGATCATTTTAAAAGCCTGTTAAACCAGAGACAGGATATAACTTAAATCCTTTAAAGATCTTATAAAAAATAATATACAAATTATGAATAAATTTTCTATTTTATAATATATATTTTTAAAATAATTCTAACAATTCCACATGCTAGCATTCCCACCCAAGCTGTATGCAAACACAAATGATATATTTCTCTATATATACTATATAGTAGTCCCATATAGCAAGTGTCCGATATTTAGACTGGGCAAACAACGGATTCTGTAGAAGCTAGACCCAATGGGAAAATACAGCAAAAAGGAAGGAAAAGGGAGAGGTTGGAGAGATCAAGATGGGAAAGCATCTCTGCCATCCGGCAAAGGGAGAAAATGGGTATAAAATCGTAAAATGAAAAACGAAAACGAAAACGAAACTCAGACTCGGTCTGAGGAAGAATCGCAATGCAGCCGATGTTAAGCATTATGGTCGCTTGATCTTTGAACTAAATTAATTAAGCACAATGAACACCAGTGTTGTTGTTGTTATTGTTGTTGCTGGCTTCCTTGCCTCTTGTTTTTCCGCTTCTGTCAGCATCAAATGTATCCAGCAGATACACAGGCCGACGAGAAAGCAAGAAATGCATTCAGGCTGTGACCAACATTGCAGGCAAGTTTTTATTATAAAAAAAATAGGAAGGTTTTTTTATACCCTGTAAATGTTATTTAATTTGGAAATTATAATAATAAAATTCAGGGAAAAGTTTGTATATTTTTAAGGTTAAATATTTACTTTGAAATATATAAAATATATTATTGATAATAAAATATCAGAATATTTAAGAAACTAGGTCTTAATCTAGGGTATTTTTCCATACCCTGTAAATGCAATTAAATTTGGAAATTGTAATAATAAAATTCAGGGAAAAGTTTGTATATTTTTAAGGTTAAATATTTACTTTGAAATATATAAAATATATTATTGATAATAAAATATCAGAATATTTAAGAAACTAGGTCTTAATCTAGGGTATTTTTCCATACCCTGTAAATGCAATTAAATTTGAAAATTGTCATAATTAAATTCAGGATAAAGTTTGTATATTTCTTAAGGTTAAATATTTACTTTGAAATATATAAAATATATTATTGATAATAAAATATCAGAATATTTAAGAAACTAGGTCTTAATCTAGGGTATTTTTCCATACCCTGTAAATGCAATTAAATTTGGAAATTATAATAATAAAATTCAGGGAAAAGTTTGTATATTTTTAAGGTTAAATATTTACTTTGAAATATATAAAATATATTATTGATAATAAAATATCAGAATATTTAAGAAACTAGGTCTTAATCTAGGGTATTTTTCCATACCCTGTAAATGCAATTAAATTTGGAAATTATAATAATAAAATTCAGGGAAAAGTTTGTATATTTTTAAGGTTAAATATTTACTTTGAAATATATAAAATATATTATTGATAATAAAATATCAGAATATTTAAGAAACTAGGTCTTAATCTAGGGTATTTTTCCATACCCTGTAAATGCAA